>CM046875.1:99813708-100058708 GCA_025667525.1 Glebionis coronaria
GGGAAGTTCGATGGAAAATCTGATCCAGGATATCTTGTAGGATATTCTTTGCAAAGTAAAGCATATAGGGTTTAAAAATTGGCATCTAAAAAGGTTGAAGAAAATGCCCATATTAATTTCTTAGAAAATAAACCCAATGTCCCAGGAATGGGCTATGCTTGGATGTTTGATTTAGATTATCTAACTAATTCCATGGATTACTATTATGTGCAAAAGGATTGTCAAACTAACAATGCAGGTGAGGAGTCTGGTACAACTAAGTCAGGTACTTAAGGAGAATCTTCTTCATCAGACTCTCAGGATGATGATGTTCATATTTGTGTACCCAATATGCCTATTGTTGCTCCTATGGCTGCTACTCCCCAGAAGCAAACAATGCCATCAACTAATGATCATGCCTCCTAAGAGCTTTAGAGGCTTCAAGATCAAGAAAAGAATGCTACATATGCTAATAAGCATTCAGGAGAAGAATCTTTTGAGTCACAACACTCATTAGTACATATTACACCTAGCGGTACCTCGTCTGCAAGTACTGCTAAGTCAAAATTTGCAAAGTTTGTTGATTCATTAGAAGATATTCTACAAGCTATGGACGCTGAAGACATTTATGCTAGTCCAACTGAAGGAATCTTCTCCAAAGCTTCTTATAATGAGCAGGGTGTAGTAACTGATTTCAATAATTTAGAAACTAAAATTCCAGTCAGTTCTATTGATTGTGGTAAAATACGTCCTTTAGGAAAAGGAGCGTAAAAGCGATAAGTATTAAGTGTACGTTTAGGAAAACGTAAACACTAATGACCCTTATGGTGTGAAAGTTCGTTTCCCAAGGAGGTATATGTGTGTGAAAAAATTGTTAAATGTTTGTGATTAATGATTGGTTTAGAAGGGGATGAGAAAAGAAGATGACGAAGACGTGAAAATTATTACTACGACGACAAAACGTAAAACCGTAAAAACTACAAAAATAAAAATTAATTCTAAAAATTACCAAAAATTCACCAAAAATTAAAATAAATAAACTAAGAGTTTACCAATGATCAAAACTTTTTCAAACCTTTTAAATAATTAAATATTCAATTTTTAAATGCTAATTAAAGCCCTAAAAATCAAATAAATTATCAAAAATCCCTAATAAAGATTTTTCATTTGGTAAACCTCTAAAATGACCTAAAAAGATTAAAAACTATTTTTAGAAATTTTTAAACTAATAAAAACTATTTAAAATGATTTAAAAACTATTAAAACTTAAAATAATTATAAAAATTAATCTAGAAGTGATAAAATTATTCTAAAAGTTGCTAAATTCCTATTTTAATGTATTTAAGCTAAGAAAAATGTAAAAAGTAGAAAAATGTGAAATTTGAAAAATAATAATAAAATAATATTAAAATAATATTAAAAATCCAAAATTTATAAAAAATTCTAAAAACTTGCAAACTAGTTTATTTTATCCTAAATAAACAGAAAATTAAAGAAAAATGACCTGAATACCCCTATTGGGCCCTCAAATGGGCCAAAACCAAAAACAGTCAACCTAAATGGGCTTTTTAGCCCAAAAAGTCAAACTTGGCCCAATTGACTTGGAAAAGCCCTATCTGACTCAAAATTTGATTCTAAACACAGAACTCTAAAGGCCCAAAAGCTGAATGTGAGCTTATCACAGCTTAATAAGCAAACAGCTTATCCTAATTGGGCTTTTTAGCCCATTAAGCAATAAGCTAATGCCATAAGCTCTAATTTGACACACAACCTTCTTTTGGGATGCTTATGAGATCTGTAAAAAGAAATTTTGAAAAAGCACACTCAATAAGCCAGAAATAAGCAAAGTAATATTTCACTAAAAGACAAAATAGTCGTTTTTGAGAAATAAGGCACCTCAGGACTTGATTCAACTTGCAAAAGATCACAAATGGACTCAATAAGCCAAAAAAATCAACAAAATTCCTATAAGCAAAACCAATAAGCCAGAATAAGCCAATAAGCACTTATGAAAAAGTCAATTAAGTTGGTTTTCTAGTCAAACCCTAAAGTCAACCCACCAAATGCTCCAGTATGAACAATGGGTCAAATAATGAGCACCTATTACAAAATCCAAGTTGTTGCTGGTTAAAATAAGCTATTATAGCTTATTGATAAGCTGAAACCAATTTAACACTAGCAGTGGTAACTAGCAGGGGAAAGGAGTTCCCACTGCTTTGACTATTTGACCAAGTTTTTTAGAGAGATTTAGTTGGATTCAATTAGAAACAAGGGCACCCTTGTGATCAGTGAATCACAGGGAGTCAATAGCAAAAAGAAAATCCAAATTTGGTTCACACAATAAGCCACAAATGATCAAACAGTCACCAGATCATACACAGACATGGAAATAAGAAGTTATGCACTTAATAAGTAGATTTAGCAAGAATAAGCCAACCAAACTCAACAGGATGCATACACAAGCTATATAAACTATGAATAAGCACAAATAAACTTAAATCAAACACTGAATAAAAGTAAATAACAAGATCAAAGCATACAAAGTTACTGATGAACAAGGTGCATATGCAGAAACTATTTGCTGATCTATTTGACAGTAGATCCAAATTCAAGCCTCAAATCCTTCTTCCCTGGTGTAGTTAACCTAGATTTAACACTTGTTAACCCTAGTCTATGATTAGATCTAGGTGTCCCCTAAATTTCAGTCAACTTCACCAAGTAAACAAGATTTTATACCCAATTTATGAATCTATGTGTTACAAACCATAAAATGAGCAGCAAAGCAACCAAGTATATCAGATACACAAGTACTAGCAGATAGCAACAACAAACAACCACTCAAAACACCACAAATCCAAATCAAGCAGTTGACCCAAACACCCCTTAATCAACCACTTAACAAAGGAACTTGTGATTTCTACTAATAACCTACTGATTTTAATGATCAAAAACACTTACTAGGTAGCAACTAACATAATCAAACACAAAAATCACCAACTTAAACACAAGAACACAAAATCAAAGCACCAAATCCAAAACAGGCAGTAACATGAAATTTTTAGAGGAAACTTAATCAAGGGATTATACCTGCCCTCCACAACATCCTAGGAGGGCCAGCTATGCTCTTTGGACCTTGTTCAACAACTAGAACAAGACCAAGGTACTTCAAAGAAGAAGATCAAAGCCTGCTGATGTTCAAAGTAGAAAAAGGCTTTGATTATGATATGTCTTCAACACAAATCAGCAAACAACTCAACCCAAGGCTTAGAACTCTTCCCAGGCTTGGTGTCAACAAGCTTGAAGGAGCTTAAGGCTTATGGCTAAGGGTTAGTACACAATAATAGACAAAATCAGAAACTAGGATTTCAAGGTTTTTGAACCTTGAAAACCTTATAAACCAAGACGTGCCTTAACCACAAGATAAGGAAGGTCTAAACAATCAAATGGAACTCAGATTTAGGCTATTCTAACACCAACTTTTAATCAAACACAAAAGAGAATTCCAAATTTTATGAAATTCAAATTTTATTAACTTAAAAAGGAATTACAAAGATTGATAGCCTAAAACTGGAACAAAGGGACTCTCACATGTTGAGGTCTCCTTTTATAGGCAAATGCCAAGCTTACACTATTCACAAACCCTAACAACTGAATTTCCTATTCTATCCTTGCAGAATCTTCTAGGTGTGTTGCCTGCTGGTTTGGGTGAATCCTGGACGTTTGTTGGGTGCTTAGTGACCAAGGAATGACTTGAGACCATTGATTTTGCTATGTCATGATCAAATGCCAGGTGTCGTGTTGTGAGTGGGAATGGGGATATCATTCTGGTAGTGGGATTCAAGGTTTTTGTTGTGGGATTTGATTGAGGTGATGGGAATCACACGTGGGTATAGCCAATTTTGTTTTCCCCTTTGTTTTCCTTCTTCTTAATCCTGGGTAAAAGATGTGTTCTTGATGGTAAAAATCCAAACAGTAAGTGTTACCCGCGTGTTTAGGAGTTTGAAGTTTCAGCTTGGCACTTTTAGTCCTTTGTTTTTGGGGAAAGTTGTATAGCAAGTTTATGTGGCAACAAAACGCGTTTCCTTTGTTAATAACTTTCACAACTTGGCAGTTTTGGCACCAAACTTTGGAAAAAAGGAATCAAGGGTTATTTATGGAACTTTTGCATAATTCAAGGGATGATTTTGGACTTTGTTGATCTTCAAAGGTCTTCAATGTGTCTTTGGCTTCATGAGGGACCATTAATGACAATTTAGAATTGTTGAGGGACTAAACTTGCCATTTCTTCAAAGTTGAAGGACCATTTGTGTAATTTTGACAAACTTAAGGGACCAAACTTGTAATTATCAATATACAAGGGTTTTAAGTGTCATTTATTCATTCATTGAAGATCAAACTTGCACATCTTCAAGTCTTCAAGGATAAATGTTGGATAAATCATGAATTAGGGCCCGGTTCTTTGTACGGCTTCGTTTCTCGTGTCCGTTTTTCCTTGTTTCTTGTGATCTTTTGTCTTTTTCACGATATCCATACCTAAAATACACAAGTAAACAAACACAAGCATATATATATGGTATATTATGACATTTTTATGCATTTAAAGCCCGAAAAGAACGATGAGATCATGTATAAATGCCATCTCATCACTCCCCCATACTAAGCCATTGTCGTGCCCTCACACAATGCTAGAATAAAGTATCTAAGCATCACCAAAGTTCAATTTTATTAACCTTTATTGAAGAGTAAAAGACTTGCATCATACTACGAAGATGTGTAAAGACATAATGTATGATTTTCATCACGAACGTTACTTTTAGGGTCAAAGAATAGAAACAAGCAAATGTCCCTTAGAGTAAACTTCGTCATCCTTGATTGTCATACATTCCATGCTAAGTGCAAAAACGAGATCATTGTTGGTACAAGTCACAATGCTAACACTACTCATACGTCCAAATTGTGTAATACTTTTTCTCCCCGCAATCCTAGTTATTATAAAGGAAATGGGTTACTAGCATTTTTTTAACTAATTGTCATGGATCACAAGTGATTCATAATGACTTATTTGAGTAGTTATTAGTCCGAAAGCAAAGTAGCACGATTTGATCGATAGTTATCCGAAGGACAAAATCTTTTAAAACGACTTCTTGTGTATCTCCTTAAGTTTATATCTTGGCATAACTCGTTTCACGATTTGAGACCTTTCTCGGACCGATATATGTACTTCATACTTCAAATCTTGGGAAGACGTTCTTGAAATTATGGTCTTCTCTTCACATATTTGGAATTTCTTCACTTGACGTTTTTGAGAGATTCTTCATATTTGGACAACGACTTCATCATTTTTCTTCAATCTGTACTTTGGATTTTGATATACAACGATCCGCCTCCTTTTCGGACTTGGATATATTTATCCTCATACCTTGTAAGGGTCTTTTTGGATAGACTTTCTCCATGATCTTTAGGGGAGTAATTGCTTTTCGTCGTGTGTCTCGATCCTTCATATTGATTTAGGAATAATGATACTTCACATCATCTTGGATCTTTAGCAAAAATAGAGCCCCTCATGCCTTGTTAGGGCCTTTTTGGATGATCGCCAATCTACGCGTCCCGCTTCAATAAGTTATGCCTTGGATATGAACTCTATTCAACCCCGAGCAACTTTTAAACGATCTTGCGCTAGAAGCTAAGTAACCTTTCAAATCGTACGACCTTACTTATTGCAATTATGATTATTCCTAATGCATTGATCTTATGGGAAGAAAAAGCCACAATTAAAGACATATGAGTTTTTGAAAGAACATTTTCATGTTCTACGTTTAGCATGATCACTTGTCTAACTCTATCATCTCTCGTTCTTCACTATATAAAGACCTCTAATTAAAGAGACTCGTGAATACTTAGCCATGCAAGTCAAAATTAAGCCAAATTTGGATTAGCTTTCATTAAGACTATAGCAAATCAAAGTTTTGGGTTTTCAAGCCACCTAGAGGATCTTGCACTTTCTTGGACTTTTTCAAGCTTAGAGAATGCATTTTATAGTTCCCTTGATAAGTGACTTTCTAGGATCATTTATAGGAACTTGCGAAAAGTTCTTGTTCTTAACCCGTAAGAGTTAAGACTTTCGCGTTTTAAAGCTCCCTATATAAAAGTCTAGCAAAACTTGAATTGAGCGGGTTAAGGAATGTAAATGGCTCTAAATGGCCATCAAGTCAAAAATTATCTCTTATTCTACCCAACGGAAAATATACATTCGTGTCTTAAAAACACTTATGAAAACTAAGAAATTTTTTTTAAATTTGGCCATTTTTAGCCTTATTAGCAACAAAAACAAAACATTGAAAATTGGAAAACGTGAGGGCGTAGCAAAGCAAGTACCTATTCACCCCCACCCCCCCATACTAAAAGTAAACATTGTCCTCAATGTTTCGAGTCTAAGGGTGGAGCACCCCCATACTAGAGACGAAGAATCGAATGCTTAGGATCTAGCATGGAAAGGGTGATCAACAATATATCTAAAGTCGTTTATTAAGTATGCTAAAAGATAATTGTTAGAACAATAAACGATATGTCAATGGATTAGTGAAAAACATCTTCAAGCAAATGATGGAGGCTCACGTAAACGAACACGAGAGTCTTCAATCGTAGATGATGATGATCTAGATAACACAATCACAAACAACCACGAGACAACGAGTTTGAAGGGTACAAGTCCCCTTATTAGTGAATAGTAAGCATAAAAGATAAGCATGGGATCTCCCCCACGAGGCACCTCGTTTTTGATTACCGAGTCATGAGCTCGACTCGATCCCCTCAATGCTAATTATCATTGTGGAAGGTGACTTGGTCGAGGGCAACCATTGAAGGAATCTCCCCACCAAATTAGTGCTTAAGCCTATGTCCATTCACCTTGAAATTAGGACCATCATCTTGAGCTAGCTCGATGGTCCCATAAGGAAACACTTGTGTAATGGTGAACAGACCCGACCAACGAGATTTCAATTTCCCGGAAAATATCTTAAGTCGAGAGGTAAAAAGTAACACTTGATCACCAACGTTAAAAACCCGGTTTTTAATCTTTGAATCATGAAACTTTTTAGTCTTTTCTTTAAAAATTAATTAATTTTCATAAGCATTATCTCTTAATTCATCCAATTCATTCAATTGAATTTTCCGGTGATCTCCCGCGGTCTTCAAGTCAAATTTTGCATGCTTAAGGGCCCAATATGCCTTGTGCTCCAATTCAATGGGCAAATGACAATTCTTCCCATAGACTAACTTATAAGGAGTGCAACCGATAGGTGTCTTATAAGCGGTCCTAAAGGCCCATAAAGCGTCATCGAGTTTGTCGGACCATGAAGCACGGTTTTCTCCAATTAACCTTTCTAAAATCCTCTTCAAAGCTCGGTTCGAAACCTCGACTTGCCCACTCGTTTGCGGGTGATAAGCCGTAGAAAGACGAAGAGTAACTCCATATTTCTTTAGAACCTTTTCGAAATGGTCATTACAAAAATGGGTTCCACGATCGCTTATAATAGCACGAGGGGTTCCGAACCGAGAGAATAGTTGCTTCAAAAACTTCACTACCACACGAGCATCATTAGTAGGCAAAGCCTTAGCTTCCACCCACTTAGAAAGGTAGTCCACCGCGACGAGGATATATTTGTTGCCATGAGACGATGGGAACGGCCCCATAAAGTCTATTCCCCATATGTCGAAAATCTCACACACTTGAATTATGTTTTGTGGCATTTCATCACGTTGAGACGATTTTCCTTGACGTTGGCATGAATCAAACGACTTCACAAGTGCGTTTGCATCACGATAGATAGAAGGCCAAAATAAGCCGGCATCGAACACTTTCTTAGCCGTGAAATTAGCACCGTGGTGACCACCCGTGGGTCCCTCGTGACAAGCTCTAAGGATATTAGAAGCTTCGGCACCAAAAACACAACGTCGAACGAGTTGATCCGCACAAACCCGAAAGAGATAAGGGTCGTCCCAAAAATAGAACTTGACGTCAGGAAAGAATTTTCGCTTTTGTTGTGTCGTCATACCCTTGATTATGAAATTGCCCGCATGGTAATTTGCAATGTCGGCAAACCATGGGGTGGTGTCTTTAGAATTCACTACACCGAGAGTCTCAAGAGCAAATGTTTCGGTGATTTCCTTGTTCTCGAAAACATCTTTGTGAGGATCTTCTAGACGAGAGAGATGATCGGCCGCTAGATTCTCGGCTCCTTTTTTGTCAAGCACGGTGACATCAAATTCTTGGAGGAGGAGCATCCAACGAAGCAATCTCGGCTTAGCATCTTGCTTAGCTAAGAGATACTTGATAGCCGAATGGTCGGTATACATGATGCTTTTAGTCAAGACGAGATAAGGTCGGAATTTTTCAAAAGCATAGACCACGGCAAGGAATTCCTTCTCCGTTGGGGTGTATTTTAATTGAGCCTCGGTCATCGTCTTACTAGCATAGTGGATAGGACGGAAATGCTTGTCATAACGTTTCCCTAAGACGGCCCCTATAGCATAATCACTTGCATCGCACATGATTTCAAAGGGTAATTCCCAATTAGGAGCAACAAGAATGGGAGCTTCGGTAAGTTTCCTTTTGAGAGTTTCGAAAGCTCTAACACAATCCTCATTGAAGTTAAAAGGAGCATCCTTCTCGAGAAGGTGTGTCATAGGTCGAGAAATTTTCGAAAAGTCCTTGATGAAACGACGATAAAAGCCTGCGTGGCCTAGGAAACTCCTAACTGCCTTAACGGTTTTGGGATGAGGTAACTTGGCGATGACGTCTACCTTAGCTTTATCGACCTCAATCCCCGCTTTCGACACCTTATGTCCTAAGACGATTCCTTGTTTACACATAAAATGACATTTTTCCCAATTAAGCACAAGATTGGTTTCTTCACAACGTTTTAACATTTGCTCGAGATTAGATAAACACGACGTGAACGAATTCCCAAACACCGAGAAGTCATCCATAAACACTTCCATCGACTTCTCGATCATATCGTGAAAAATCGCCATCATACACCGTTGAAACGTACCCGGTGCATTACAAAGTCTGAAAGGCATCCTACGATAAGCGAACGTTCCATAAGGACACGTAAAGGTAGTCTTCTCTTGATCACGAGGGTCGATAGGAATTTGAAAGTAACCGGAAAAACCATCTAAAAAGCAATAGAAGTCATTTCCCACGAGTCGCTCCAACATTTGATCCATGAAGGGCAAAGGAAAGTGGTCTTTACGAGTGGCGTCATTCAACTTTCGGTAGTCAATACACACCCTCCAACCGGTCACAACACGAGTGCAAATTAACTCGTTGTTTTCATTAGGCACAACGGTCATTCCTCCCTTTTTAGGGACACAATGGATTGGTCTCACCCATGGGCTATCGGATATAGGATAAATCATTCCCGCGTCAAGGAGTTTCAACACTTCCTTTTTAATGACATCGTGAATTTTGGGATTCACCCTTCTTTGACTTTGAATTGCGGGTTTGTAGTCCTCCTCCATTAAAATTTTGTGAGTACAAAATTTTGGGTCAATACCCTTAATGTCGGAAATTTTCCACGCAATTGCCCCTTTATGAGCCTTAAGAACTTTTAAGAGCTCGGTTTTTTCATCATTAGCAAGACCTCTTGCAATAACAACCGGAAACTTGTCATCACCTTCCAAGAATGCGTATTCAAGGTGAGAAGGAAGATCTTTCAATTCAAGGATAGGTGGTTCCTCGATTGAAGATTTTGGTTCAACACTCATAACTTCCATCGGCGGAAGAAATGGTGGAATAGAAGTATCATCACTAATCAACACCTCATCTTCATTGTCGATTTCTTTTGAAGTGAGATCGCCTCCTTGGAATGGAGTGAGATTTGGTGTTGAATTAGAAAGAACCGGATCCAAAATAGTGGGATTGCCACTTGACGAGCTATCGGAAAAACCTAACACTTCTTGTGAAAACTCATCGCAAACCACATCAACGATGTCAATGTGATTGATGGTAGCGATTGCATAAACATGAGAAGGTTTCGAGTTTTGAGTCGCGTTTATAACAAGTTCCTCTTCGTTGAATCTCAAAGTGATAGTTCTTGCATGAACGTCGATAAGCGATCTCGAGGTGTCTAAAAATGAACGACCTAAAATTAGAGGAACTTGAGGATCCGCGGGGATGTCAACTACTATAAAATCAACGGGAGAGTAGAAATTCCCCACTTTCACGAAAAAATCTTTGGCTACTCCACATGCTAAAATCGTAGAATGATCGGCCATCTCGATAGACATGTTCGAAAGAATAAGAGCCAGAAGCGAAATCGATTTCCAAATGGAAAATGGCATCAAATTAATGCTCGCACCAAGATCGGCCAAGGCGAGGCATTCTTTCATATCTTGTATGTCACAAGGAATGAGAAACTTTCCAGGGTCACCAACTTTTTCTGGTATGCGGTTAAGATAAACCGAAGAACAATTAGCAAGCTTTGAAATCTTTTCCTTATCACTCATCATACTTTTAAAAGTAGAAGCGAAATGAGGCATATATAACAACGCATCGGCTAAACTCACATCAAAATTCACTTGTTGAAACATTTTTATAAAAAGCTCGATTTGTTGTTTGTTACGTTCTTGCTATTTCTCTTTGTTTCGTCTCGAAGGGTAAGGTAAGGGTGGTGTGGGTTGGACATTAGGCAACGCCTTGGAAACTTGGGTTCCACAATTGGTATTGGTTCAACCGTAGGTGTGGTTTGAGCGGTACTTCGTGGGATTGTAATTTGCTCCTTTTCGACCATCACCTCGGGTTCTTTCTCGATTTCCTTCTCCGTAGAAGTACTTGGACGAGAGATTGGTTCCTTGAAAGTTTTACCACTTCGTGTAGTAATAACCTTCATTTCTCCCTTCGGGTTTGCAATGGTATCACTAGGAAGACCACCCGAGGAAGAGGGTTTAAACATGATTGCTTCAAACATCTTAGCCATTCGGTCTTCAAATTTTGATTGCCTAGCATCCGCTTTTAATAACTCTTGATTAATCTCATGTTGTCCTAATTCCATCTTTTGTTGATTTTGTTGAAGACGTTGGACATTTCCTTCCATTTTATTTGCATGAATTTTAAGTTCATTAGCAAGTTCATTTTTAAGCTCGTTTTTCAACTCGGATCTTAAGCTAATCATCTCACGTTGCATGTTATCAAATTTAGCATCATTTGCTTTAGCATAATCTGAAAATTCTCCTTGAAGATTTTTAGTGTGAGCATTTTGAAAACCTTGTGTAGTGTTTTGAAAATCACGGTTTTGGTTTTGATTAGTGACTTTTCCATTCCCACTTTGATAATTCCCTTTGTTGTAGTTACGTGAATTGCCTTGGTAATTACTACCTTGGTTGTTGTTTCGATGGTTATTAGCATTTTGATTTGGTGGAGCTTGATTTTGGCGGGAACCTTGACCGTTTTGGTTATAAGTTCCCGTTGCTACATAAGCACTCGAAGTGTTACCATCCGCGGTAATGCACTCGGAAAGATCATGAGCTCCACCACAAGACAAACAACTCTTAGCAACCGCTTTAACCGAAGCGGAATTTGAAGCTTCTTGAGCTTTCCAATGGGACATAAGATTGTCAAATCTATCAAAAAACCGATTTTCCTCATTAGCTTCATCATGTAAGGCATTAATGCTACGAGACGATGACGACGATGACGACCCCAAATTGGCAACACTCGGTGTGTTACGAGGGCTATAAACCTTAGATCTATTCTCGATGATTTTCAAAGCCTCATTGGTCGTCTTGCACAAAAAATTACCACCCGCGGCGGCATTCAAATAATCTCGTTCATGATCATTAAGCCCATTATAAAAAGTATCAATTTGTTGCAATTCCAAAAAATCTTGGTGGGGACATTCATGTAACATTTCTTTAAAGCGTTCCCATGCCGTTGAAAAACTTTCATTATTTCTTTGCACAAATCGTGAAATCTCATTTTTCAAATGTGTTGTTTTAGATGGTGGAAAAAACTTGTTCATAAACTTAGAAACGAGATCACCCCATGTCAAAATTGAATTTGGCGGTTCTTTCTCAAGCCAAATTTTTGCTGGTCCATCTAATGAGTATGGAAACAACATCATCTTAATGGTGTCATGTGGAACATCCTTAAACTTGCTAGTAGCGGTGAGACGATTGAAATTCCTAATGTGATAGTACGGGTTATCTTTCTCATGACCTCTTAACTTATTTGCTTGTAACATCGACATTAAACCCGTCTTAATCTCGATATTCTCCGCAAGGATGGCGGGAATCACAATGGCCTCTCCAAAACCCTCGGTGGGTGCTTGTAGCAACTCCATCATAGTACGATTAGCCATGACGACTTCTTGTTCTACAATAGGTTCAACAATTGGAGGTTGTTCTTCAATCAACGTCTCTTGATTGGCTTGCTTTTGAAGACGTTTACGAGCTCGTTTTGCTTGATTACGAGTGATCATAAACTTCACGAAGAATGGGAGGTTAGCAAAGAAGATTCTTTTTGGGTGTTTTGTGAATTTTCAATTTTATTTTTTTTGTGTTTTTGATTGTTTTTAATTTTTTTTTGGATTTTGGTGTATCTTTGTAGACAACAATCTACAAAATCTCTCCTCGAATCAAACTCTTGATTAAAGAAGCCTCAAAGGAATGAAAACGATCACGTGGAGTGAACGCCTTCGAATGACTTTAGAACTTTGGTGAAAACCAAATTGTTCAAAAGGTTTTAATCACAAAGAAACCAAGCAAATATATTATACGTAATAATACTTTGGGCGGCAAAACCCTCGATTAGCCTTCAATTTCAAAATACTCACAAGCAAGCGGGGAAACGAGGCGGTGCGAAGCACTTAAGAGCCTTTTTCCTTAGGGTATATTTTATAATACCCGCCTTATACCCACCTTATAGCTTGTATTTTTCAAAATCGAGCTTCACGAAAGTATTTATCTATTTTTGCCTTTTTCTTTTTGTTTGAGATTCGAATACAATAACTAGGAGATCAAATCCCAATTAAGGTTGTGTTTTCACACTTTTGGAGATATTGTTTATTTGTTGTGATACTTAATACAATATAGAAATAATAATTTCACAAGAAAAACCAAGAAAACCGATAATACGTATTAGCAGAGTTTTACTAATACAAATACTATATATGGTTAATATTAAAAACAACAATGCAAATTAATCACGACACACCTCCCCGGCAGCGGCGCCAAAATGATTGTGGTAAAATACGTCCTTTAGGAAAAGGAGCGTAAAAGCGATAAGTATTAAGTGTACGTTTAGGAAAACGTAAACACTAATGACCCTTATGGTGTGAAAGTTCGTTTCCTAAGGAGGTATATGTGTGTGAAAAACTTGTTAAATGTTTGTGACTAATGATTGGTTTAGAAGGGGATGAGAAAAGAAGATGACGAAGACGTGAAAATTATTACTACGACGACAAAACGTAAAACCGTAAAAACTACAAAAATAAAATTTAATTCTAAAAATTACCAAAAGTTCATCAAAAATCAAAATAAATAAACTAAGAGTTTACCAATGATCAAAACTTTTTCAAACCTTTTAAATAATTAAATATTCAATTTTTAATTCTAATTAAAGCCCTAAAAATAAAATAAATTATCAAAAAGCCCTAATAAAGATTTTTCAATTGGTAAACCTCTAAAATGACCAAAAAAGATTAAAAACTATTTTTAGAAATTTTTAAACTAATAAAAACTATTTAAAATGATTTAAAAACTATTAAAACTTAAAATAATTATAAAAATTAATCTAGAAGTGATAAAATTATTCTAAAAGTTGCTAAATTCCTATTTTAATGTATTTAAGCTAAGAAAAATGTAAAAAGTAGAAAAATGTGAAATTTGAAAAATAATAATAAAATAATACTAAAATAATATTAAAAATCCAAAATTTATAAAAAATTCAAAAAACTTGCAAACTAGTTTATTTTAACCTAAATAAACAGAAAATCAAAGTGAAATGACCAGAATACCCCTATTGGGCCCTCAATTGGGCCAAAACCAAAAACAGTCAACCTAAATGGGCTTTTTAGCCCAAAAAGTCAAACTTGGCCCAATTGACTTGGAAAAGCCCTATCTGACTCAAAATTTGATTCTAAACACAAAACTCTAAAGGCCTAAAAGCTGAATGTGAGCTTATCACAGCTTAATAAGCAAACAGCTTATCCTTATTGGGCTTTTTAGCCCATTAAGCAATAAACTAATGCCATAAGCTCTAATTTGACACACAACCTTCTTTTGGGATGCTTATGAGATCTGTAAAAAGAAAATTTGAAAAAGCACACTCAATAAGCCAGAAATAAGCAAAGTAATATTTCACTAAAAGACAAAATAGTCGTTTTTTAGAAATAAGGCACCTCATGACTTGATTCAACTTGCAAAAGATCACAAATGGACTCAATAAGCCAAAACAATCAACAAAATTCCAATAAGCAAAACCAATAAGCCAGAATAAGCCAATAAGCACTTATGAAAAAGTCAATTAAGTTGGTTTTCTAGTCAAACCCTAAAGTCAACCCACCAAATGCTCTAGTATGAACAAATAGGTCAAATAATGAGCACCTATTACAAAATCCAAGTTGTTGCTGGTTAAAATAAGCTATTATAGCTTATTGATAAGCTGAAACCAATTTAACACTAGCAGTGGTAACTAGCAGGGGAAAGGAGTTCCCACTGCTTTGACTATTTGACCAAGCTTTTTAGAGAGATTTAGTTGGATTCAATTGGAAACAAGGGCACCCTTGTGATCAGTGAATCACAAGGAGTCAATAGCAACAAGAAAATCCAAATTTGGTTCACACAATAAGCCACAAATGATCAAACAGTCACCAGATCATACACAGACATGGAAATAAGCAGTTATGCACTTAATAAGTAGATTTAGCAAGAATAAGCCAACCAAACTCAACATGATGCACACACAAGCTATATAAACTATGAATAAACACAAATAAACTTAAATCAAACACTGAATCAAAGTAAATAACAAGATCAAAGCATACAAAGTTACTGATGAACAAGGTGCATATGCAGAAACTATTTGCTGATCTATTTGACACTAGATCCAAATTCAAGCCTCAAATCCTTCTTCCCTGGTGTAGTTAACCTAGATTTAACACTTGTTAACCCTAGTCTATGATTAGATCTAGGTGTCCCCTAAATTTCAGTCAATTTCACCAAGTAAACAAGATTTTATACCCAATTTATGAATCTATGTGTTATAAACCACAAAATGAGCAGCAAAGCAACCAAGTATATCAGATACACAAGTACTAGCAGATAGCAACAACAAACAACCACTCAAAACACCACAAATCCAAATCAAGCAGTTGACCCAAACACCCCTTAATCAACCACTTAACAAAGGAACTTGTGATTTCTACTAATAACCTAGTGATTTTAATGATAAAAACACTTACTATGTAGCAACTAACAGAATCAAACACAAAAATCACCAACTTAAACACATGAACACAAAATCAAAGCACCAAATCCAAAACAGGCAGTAACATGAAATTTTTAGAGGAAACTTAATCAAGGGATTATACCTGCCCTCCACAACATCCTAGGAGGGCCAGCTATGCTCCTTGGACCTTGTTCAACAACTAGAACAAGACCAAGGTACTTCAAAGAAGAAGATCAAAGCCTGCTGATGTTCAAAGTAGAACAAGGCTTTGATTATGATATGTCTTCAACACAAATCAGCAAACAACTCAACCAAAGGCTTAGAACTCTTCCCAGGCTTGGTGTCAACAAGCTTGAAGGAGCTTAAGGCTTATGGCTAAGGGTTAGTACACAATAATAGCCAAAAACAGAAACTAGGATTTCAAGGTTTTTGAACCTTGAAAACCTTATAAACCAAGACGTGCCTTAACCACAAGATTAAGGAAGGTCTAAACAATCAAATGGAACTCAGATTTAGGCTATTCTAACACCAACTTTTAATCAAGCACAAAAGATAATTCCAAATTTTATGAAATTCAAATTTTATTAACTTAAAAAGGAATTACAAAGATTGATAGCCTAAAACTTGAATAAAGGGACTCTCACATGTTGAGGTCTCCTTTTATAGGCAAATGCCAAGCTTACACTATTCACAAACCCTAACAACTGAATTTCCTATTCTATCCTTGCAGAATCTTCTAGGTGTGTTGCCAGCTGGTTTGGGTGAATCCTGGACGTTTGTTGGGTGCTTAGTGACCAAGGAATGACTTGAGACCATTGATTTTGCCATGTCATGATCAAATGCCAGGTGTCGTGTTGTGAGTGGGAATGGGGATATCATTCTGGTAGTGGGATTCAAGGTTTTTGTTGTGGGATTTGATTGAGGTGATGGGAATCACACGTGGGTATAGCCAATTTTGTTTTCCCCTTTGTTTTCCTTCTTCTTAATCCTGGGTAAAAGATGTGTTCTTGATGGTAAAAATCCAAACAGTAAGTGTTACCCGCGTGTTTAGGAGTTTAAAGTTTCAGCTTGGCACTTTTAGTCCTTTGTTTTTGGGGAAAGTTGTATAGCAAGTTTATGTGGCAACAAAACGTGTTTCCTTTGTTAATAACTTTCACAACTTGGCAGTTTTGGCACCAAACTTTGGAAAAAAGGAATCAAGGGTTATTTATGGAACTTTTGCATAATTCAAGGGATGATTTTGGACTTTGTTGATCTTCAAAGGTCTTCAATGTGTCTTTGGCTTCATGAGGGACCATTAATGACAATTTAGAATTGTTGAGGGACTAAACTTGCCATTTCTTCAAAGTTGAAGGACCATTTGTGTAATTTTGACAAACTTAAGGGACCAAACTTGTAATTATCAATATACAAGGGTTTTAAGTGTCATTTATTCATTCATTGAAGATCAAACTTGCACATCTTCAAGTCTTCAAGGATAAATGTTGGATAAATCATGAATTAGGGCCCGGTTCTTTGTACGGCTTCGTTTCTCGTGTCTGTTTTTCCTTGTTTCTTGTGATCTTTTGTCTTTTTCACGATATCCATACCTAAAATACACAAGTAAACAAACACAAGCATATATATGGTATATTATGACATTTTTATGCATTTAAAGCCCGAAAAGAACGATGAGATCATGTATAAATGTCATCTCATTATCTATTCCCACTCATAAAGTCAACAACAACCATCCTACTACTCAGATTATTGGAAATCCCAAGTCTGCTGTGCAAACTAGAAGATAACTTCAAGCCAATACTAAAACTCATGCACTTGTGAGTTATGTCAAACAACAGCAGAGAACAAATCATAAGGATACTCAGCATTGTTTGTTTGCCTGTTTCTTATCACAAGTAGAGCCCAAGAATATTTCTTAAGTTCTTGATGAAGAAAGTTGGGTAGATGCCATGCAAGAAGAATTAACTCAATTTGAGCTACGAAAGGTTTGGTTTCTTGTGGATCTTCCATCAGGTAAAAGGGTTGTTGGTACTAGATGGGTTTTTAGAAACAAGAAGGATGAAAGAGGAGTTGTTGTGAGGAACAAGGCAAGGCTTGTTGCTCAAGGCAATAGACAGGAAGAAGGGATAGACTATGATGAGGTTTTTGCACCAGTGGCAAGGATAGAAGCCATTAGTTTATTTTTGGCCTTTGTATCATATATGGGTTTTATAGTCTATCAGATGGATGTGAAAAGTGCCTTTGTTTATATTACTATTTCAGAGAAGGTATATGTTTCACAACCTCCAGGTTTTGTAGATCCTAAATTCCCCAACAGAGTCTACAAAGTTATCAAAGCACTTTATGGTCTACATCAAGCTCCAAGGGCTTGGTATCAACTTTATCTAATTTTCTATTAGAACATGGATATAGGAGAGGAACCATTGACAAAACTCTATTCATCCAAAAGAATGCTAAGGATATTATTCTAGTCCAAGTCTTTGTTGATGACATCATTTTTGGTTCAACCAAGAAATCATGGTGTGAAGAGTTTGAGGCTTTGATGAAAGGAAGATTTCAGATGAGTTCTATAGGAGAAATTACTTTCTTTTTGGGACTACAAGTCAAACAGAGGAAAGATGGAATATTTATCAGCCAAGATAAATATGTTGTTGAAATCTTGAAGAAGTTTTCATGTATGGATTCAAGGAGTACAAGTACACCTTTTGAAGCTAAGGAGTCTTTATCAAAAGATGAACATGGTGAAAATGTTGATATTCATCTATTGTAACACCCCCAAATTTATACAACTCAATACAGCGGAAGACTCGTTGGTGTTACGGGATAGCACATTACTCACATCATAGACAACGCATAAAAATCGCGTCGTTTAATAATAAATCATTTCCATTCATAAATATCAAAGTTACATCGGTCCCAAGTCATATTATTTCATACATAGTTTTACAAAGTATTTGAATGGAAAATATAGTTTAAGTGCGGGCCATGAATTCTTGTCGTCTTCCCGAGAATTACCTTCAAGTACCTGAGATAAAACATGTTAAAAGAAAAGGTCAGCGATAACGCCGAGTGAATTCATAGAGTTTAATAAATTCCATCAATATAACTTTGGTATAAAATTATTACAAAAAATCATTTCGTACAAATCATTGTAAAAGGCCATAGAATAGCCAAAATCATTTTATACAAATCTTTATCAAAATCATAATATAGGCATTTGCCTTAAAAATCATTATACGAGCCAATGTCGTAAAAACATCATACAATACGTTTTACAACGTTGCATAGATTAAATAAAAACTGTTATATGAATATGGTTATGAAAACCAAAACACGAACATAATATCAATAGTATGACCCTGTATTGCTAGTCAGGCAATACATCGTAATTCGGAGCGTCTAGTAGTATTTCGTTAGTTTTGGATTATTATAAGCCGCATGACATTGTTACCTTACTAAACAAACAACGGGTAGATAACCCGATACTCAATTTGCCCATCTAAAGTAGCGTGTCGTCACAAAGGTCACGTTATGGAAATCTTCTCATACATAAATTCGCTTACCAATCAATGTGGCACGACGGGGATCAACCGTCAAGGCGCGAACTGGGGTGATCGTCCCCAAATAGTACTATTATATGCATAAGCGTCTACCAACTCCCGGTAGTTCACAATTCATGCTAATGGGACTTTTAGTGACATAACCTAACTTTAGTAATCCATTTTATTTCATCTATCGGGTCCTTTAATCATTTATCGGGTCATACAATCGGGTCATTCAATCATTCGGGTCCAAAATCAATAAACAAACAATCGGGACAAATGGTGTCCTATTTTATAAAAACTAACATGTTATCTCCCTCGTGGGTTTATAAAACATTTCATAAAAACATTTAAAAGAGTGCGAGGCTATGAACTCACGTTGATATGGGAAGGCGGGTTATCGGTAATTCGGTCGTACGGTACGTGCTTCAATCACGAAAACCTAGACAAATAATACTCGTTTTAGACTCATGTCCAAAATAACAAGTATGTATACATATGATGATTATATATATATGATGATCAAGTGGGTTTACATATTCTCGTTTACTCATTTTAGTGTTATATGTCGATAACTTTTATACTAGTTTTCTTGTTTTACCTATTTACGTGTTTTAAGTTCAATAAACTTATTACAAGTTCTTTAACTTGTTTTAATCCATTTTGTACTTATATTATCAGTATTTAAACTTTACAAGTTGGGCCCAAATGGGTTAAGCCCAATAATAAGTTTACAAGTGTTTTAGTCCATTTTTGTTGTATTATTAGTCGAATAACGTTAATTTAGTCCGTTAACGTCCGTATGTCCTATAGTTCGGGTCTTATCGGTTTTTACTTGTTATACATGTTTATATATCAGTATATAAGTTTTATAAAGTTTACATTAGACGGGTCCAACCATCTAAGTTTTATTTAATAAAAACGTTAATTTTACGGTAATAGCCGAAAAAGTCGTAAAAATCATGTTTATAATTTTATAACTTATAAAACTTAACAAGTTACCATTTTTATAAAATGTACACTTATTTAACCTTTTACATACTTATATAAATAAAATCCATAAGTTAGTCGGTTTTATTTTACATTTTATACTATTAAATTTTGAGTGCTTATATAATAGTAATATACTTTAATTTCCAAAAATCTGATTTTTATCTTCACTTTCACCAAAACTGCCATATCTTGAGTTCTATATGGAGATAGAAGCTCAAATTTTTATCACATAAACTACATGATATGTGCTCCATTTAACTCTTCTATAGCTACTGTTGAATCATCTTCTAAATACTTTTTAAAAATCGTCCAAAACAGTAACCTCAGATTTATACCCTAAACTTGTTTTGATCATATCTCACTCATTACAATGATTCCATTGCATGGCCAACTCTCACATGTGTACAAGACATATAGCTTACTGTAAATGGATTATACTTCATCATTTTATCAGTCCATGAGCTGTTTCTTTACTGTTTTATACAGCCATCACTTTTAAGCAAGATTTTAGCCTTGTTCTTTATAGTTTTTCACCTTTTTAATCATATTTATCAACACCAAATCCCCACATAACATTTTTATCATCATATAATCATCATATAGATATACAATAGGAAATAAAATAGATGTTTACATAATCAAAATAACAAGAAGATGAGGAGGACAATCTTTATACCACCAAGTTGATGTAGGTTGTAATGAAAACATGGATTTTGATGGAGAAACTTGTGGATAACCATGACCATCTTCAAGACCACCATGCTTCATGAACTCCTTGTGGAAAATCAGCCCCAAGACACCATGAAAACTCCTCCATGGATGTTAAAACTTGCACCAATCTTTCTCTTTTTGAATGGGGATTAACATATGTAAGTTATAACATATGTTTGTGGTTAAAATTGATCAAGTGAAGGTGGTTTGGAGGTGTATTTGGGACGTCCAAAATTGCTTAGAGAGAGAGAGTGTGTGTTTTGCATGGAAGAAAATGATACTAGTGGTTTGTGTTGGATGGTTTTGAGGTGGTTTTGGTTTTGTTATGCTTACAAACTAAGCTAAATGGACAAATGTCCATCAAGGGTGTTTTACTAGCTTAAACTTGCCACCATTTGTATAGGGGTGGGCAAGTGTAAACTTGTCCCATCCCTATTAATTTATGGGTACTCTTTGATTCTAGTTTCCTCGATTTGCGTGCCCTCGGGTCGTTTTATGAAAAACGTTTTTATAAATTATGAATCAACGGCACAAAACGAATCTAATAAAAATTGTCTCATAAAAAACGGAGTTCGAAAACGTAAATACGTAATCCTAAGGTTTCCGGTTTAGTCGTAAAGGACGCTAAAATAAAATCGTAAGTCCTAATCTCTTCTCGTAAATTTGTGAGTTTATGAACCAACACAAATTTAAACTCCAAAATAATATTCACGGATAAATTTATTTTCTGAAATGTCGGACTGTCACCAAAAACGGTGTATGCAAACGTAAGCACGTAACATAGAATCCTCCGTTTTAGACGTAGTCAATGCTACCTCAAGACGTAAATCCAAATTTCTTCCAAAAAATAAGTGAGTTCATATTGTAACATTAAAATAATATTTTCAAATAAATATTGAGAATAAAATATCAACCATAAATTGACGGATTATCACAGCATTTACCCCTAAACAGGATCTTTGTCCTCAAAGATCATCTTACTACTCGCTTCTTATAGAGTTCAAGCCATGTGGGTATTTCCTCCACATTCGGCCTTTTCTCACAAGTGCAATTCATTACAATACGCGAGTTCTATCAAACATAACTACGGGAATAAGATCAGGCTTAATGTTGACTTACTTTCTCTATCCATGATGTTCACGGGTTTCTGATGAATGCAACTTTTCGCCGATCTAAGCTTTACTAAGAACAATCTGATTTTCACTTGATAGATATTTATCAAGTTCGATTTACGAAACATAATTCACGCAATCCGTGAAGTCCTAGGGTAGATCCAGCTTATATGCCTTTCCAACCAAATCTTTTACATCATCTCAATGGTCCCATACAACGGGGACTTATATCCCATGATTTGTCAGATCATGAATTCATTTTTCCAAGTTTAAAATTGTGGCATAACTTCGCTAGCCATTTGGCACTTCAAGATCTACATTTCATATTCACATAACCTCTTGCCCACTATCGGCAGTCAATAATCAAATCCTAATTTCAACAATCATTTCAGGTCTCGCGGGTCGGGTATTTTGCAAGGTTAGGTTCGCAATCATAGGAAACCTTAAACCTAAAAGACATGTCCAACTCACAGTGGGTGTATGTCGGGTGTCTTCATCTCAACTCTTGCTTACAGATGCTCTAATATTTAGATCCTAACAAGATTAGGTCTCGATCCTAATACGATAATTATCAATGGTAATCCTTCCAAAGGAAAGCGATTTTACAGTCTATCACCAAAGGTCAATCATTCAATCATAAAACAGCACTTATATTACTTTGTATCGTTACTTTACCTCGTCCCTTCGATTTGGGGTGGTACATAGTACTCTCATCAAGGTTCGTTCTCAATGATTTCTGAGCAAATCTCTAGAAATTCGATGCGAAGCGAGGATCTTGATATAGATGTTCGATACAGGCACACTATGTTTACATAATTCTTTTGCACTTATCATTAACGGGAATGATATTAGCAGATTTGGTCAGTCTGTCGACGATGACCCAAATCGAATCAAATTCAGATGATGACCTTTGCAATAGCTAGACGTTTACTAATGTATGAGGCGATGTCTGCCTTCATAATTTGCCATCAGTACAACTTCTTCTGATAATGATACATTAAGTCAGAAATGACAGGAATAGAATACTTATACTTACAAGTTTTTCCAATTTAACTACATCTCACAATTTTCCACATTTAGGCAACCATAAACGGCCCTTTAAAACATTTAACGCTATCGGTTTCTCAATTCTAATGGTTCACATTAGCCGCGAACCCCTTTTATTATCTATATTATCCTTTATACAAGTATTGTTTATTTTTTTTTTATCGTTCGGCAATTTATTTTACACCTTCATTAATAAGGAACATGTCCTAACTGGTTCTTTATCTTTTCTACATAATGAGTCGGTATCTATATTCACTTCTCATGATGATGTAATTATCATGTCCACAATTCACTCAGATATTCTTTCTATATTATGCGTCAGTAATTACGTTCACTTTCTCCTGATGAAATAAATATCATAACTGTGTTTATTCAAAATTCTTTCTTCATATATTTTATGTTTCAGTTTCGTCTCAACTACCATTTTTATCAGTTTTTCCTCAATCCGGCGTCTAAAGCGTCGATAATTATTATATGTAAATTAACAATAATTATTTAATTTTTATGAAACGTAAACGTTAAAAGTTTAAATTTCTTAGTTCGACCAATTATATAAAATGTTCAAAATAAATTTGGATTTAATTAACAAGATTTTTGTTGATTTGTCGAAAATATTTAACAAGATTCGTAAATGTTCGAAAAACCTTTGTTTATACCTTGGTCAAAGTTTTCTTAGTTTGAAAAGCAAAAATTGTCGTTTTAAGTTTTCACGTTATGGTATAAATGGTTTTACTCAGTCCTTCTTAAGTTATCTTGAGGTATACACAAACATTTACCCCTGAACAGAAGTTTAGTTAAATGGTTTGTGTATAAGGGAATAATCCCTTCAAAAATCCTTTGTTAAAACATTTGTCAAAACATATTTCCATTTCTTTTTGGTAAAATCCAAAGTCATAAAAGGACTCTTAATTTTTGAAGAGTCTATATGCATACATCTTACCATTATTAATCCAACGGTCATTTTTTATGTAATGGATTAAGTTTTTAATCCCTAAGCGTTAATGGTTCTAATCTTTGAAAAGTCAATATAGCTTCCATTATCTATTAATCACACGGTTAAATCATGCAAAGAATTAAGTCTTAAGTCTTATGTTAAATATTTAAGGTACATGTTTTCATTGTTCGGCCAATTCAGGGCAATCTATAAATAATTATTAACTCATTCTTATTCTTATAAACAAACAAATGATCCTTAATGATCACGAGCATGAATTTATTAAATTACAGCCTTCACACGTGATTCACAAAATTTTATGAATGTTGTATGTGCATTGGTCAATCCAAACGACATCACGTGAAACTCATAATGTTCATCACAAGTTCTGGATGTAGAGATTGGAATAGATAATCTCTTTCGCGGATACGAAGTGGATGATAACCATGCCGTGAATCAAATCTTTAAAACATACGCTAAAACCTTGTAAATGATCGAACAAATCTTCCATTTCGAGTTATGGATATCGTTTTCGATTGTCAATTTACTCAGTTCACAGTAATCTATAAATATAAGGAATGATAACACCATAGCTCTTCAGGATGACAGGCTTGGTATAATAAAATCTTTCTCTGACAACTCTCTTAGTTGTACGGTAATTCCTTTAATTCAGATGGTGCTGACGTACAGTGAACAAGCCAAAGGTGCAGCACCGGGAATATAATCAATACCAATTTCAACTTGCCTTAATGGCAAAAGTCTAGGTAATTCATCAACAAATACCTCCTAAGGTTTTAGATAACATAAACATCTTTTAATAAGTTCATATTAGGTTCTTCTAGATTACAATATCTATGACTAATTCACAACCATTCATGGTATAATTTCAAGTCTTAATACAAGATATGGTCATCCATCAAGAATTATTAAGATCACTTTTGATAATCAACGTCTTATCATTTAGGGGAATTCTACTCGAGTTCCCATCAATTAAGACAATGTCGTCATGTCATACTTAATCAATCCATTTTACTGGCACTATCAACTTTCCAGTTTTATTGCCGTCGATAAGATGTGAACTTCTCAAAAGACTAATAATAACTCATAATCCTTCCACAAATTCAAGGATATCTGGAGACACAACTAACCTTAGAAGAGTAAGGTTAACACATAATCTACGTGAGAGAATTTCAAACCAGACACAGACGAAAACATTTAATGAATATGAATATATCCCATGTTTTCATAATTTGAATACGCATTCGAAAGCTCCTCGGATCGTTACCCAGGTCATTCAAATGAAATCAAATCATAAGAAATGATAAGAACGTCAATACATCCAGTCGGGTATCAACACTCGGAAATCAAACACTTTTCCTAAGAATCTCACTACGAGAGAATTGGACAAGAAAGAATTGTCAATTGTCAAATAAGACAATTTCCACAGATGAGTAAATTCGACTCAGAAGAATAGATGCTACAGGCACATATGTAGGTGTCCCTAACACTATGTCCTTATTTTTCACTTCTTGCAGATCTCACAAAATTTTATCTTTCACAATCTTCGAAGAAAATGTTGTGTTTATTCATTAATTTTATGGTGACTACTAATCAGTCTTGCATAGTCTATTCCAAATTGTATGTTTATAATAAAAACATCTTCATGCTTAATTCTTAAATAAGAATCAAAAATAAATTTACAAAGATTTTCTTTATTATGAAAACAATTAAGTTTTCCAAGATACTTTATAAACAACCTCATTTCGATAAGAATCACTTATAAATCTTACTTTGAATAATCCTTATAGTAATGAAAATTCAATTTTTCTCAATGGATACAGTTTTATCTTATAAAAACAACGAGTGATCTGCAGAAAAGTGATGAAAGCTTGTTCACCAAGAACTAACTACGATATGATAGGAAATGAACTTTAGCCAAATAATCATGAGGTTCATGACCTCGATGGCACTCACGAAGAATGATTCACAACGTAACTCAATTGGAGATGAGTACTCGTTCAATGGTTACATCACTAATGCGATCATTAGGATGAAGCAATAAAAGATAGATAACATCGATACATGTAGAATTTAGCAATCAAAGGTAGTCTTTTCATTAATCACAAACAAGTCAAATTGTACCGTAACACATTACGTGTCACTATGTCATACAATTTACAAAACTCATCCTACCAACTGATATCTCAGTTAAGTTAGGGATTTTTAAAAGATACCACAATGAATACTAATCTACAAGAGTCATTAGGTGTTCCACATGTCCCAGAAGATCCATCGGTCTCAATTCAGAAGAAGATTTCTTCAATTTATTTCTTGGACACTGGGCATCCTCATTAGTGGACAATGGCCTAGGAACAACACTTAACACGAACTAACAATCATTTAAAACCTTATAATTCAATCACAGAATTTAACGACTTATATTAACAATCTCATATTCCATACGGGTTAAATTTTACTTTTTTCAAATTTCAACAAATTTTATACTCAATTCGATATCCTACCTCATTCTCCAATACTTTCATCCTTATTCTACACCTTAATAGGGCAATAAAATCTCGATATGATCAATACTTAATTTCAAATCCTATATCTCCTTTATCAATAGTTATCAAATAAGTCACTAGTATGAAATGACTCGATCATTCAATTAGACTTCTCGGAAAGGTATTAGTGGCATGAGGCTTTTGGGTAATGGTTCCAATAACAGCCTCAAGTGCAACTTTCACCCTTTCGATTTCAAAATTAAGAATTGGATGACAACAAATCAGATGACATCTTTCTAGGTGGTAACGTTTTGTCAAACTCCAATTTATAAGGAAAGATCGTCATGACATCGATATCAGATTTAATCTCACCGATTCTTTTTCAAGATCACAATCAACTAATATCTACATTTCTACGAATATCAACCATTTGTTGGGATCATAAATATCCACAACTTGGTTTAGATCTAGGATAGCTAGAATTCCTACGAGAATAGCTTCTATTAATTTACTAGAGGATTTAGGGTATCTTGTGACAATCAACGTCGTATAAATACCTCGTATAAAAATCAAAATAATCATCAAACAATCATGTAATAAAATTACATCATATATATATAATCTAAGTTATATATATATATATATATATATATATATTAAAATAACACTTCTCAGTCTTGGCCTTGTCGGTAACTCGGGAATTCTTCGGCACCGTTATAGTCAAAAAGATTTTTAGACATTTTTAGAAAAATGTTTTTAGTAAAAAGATTTTGAAATGTTTTATTCAAAACCTTGGTTTTAAAAATCTTTCGTTCTCTATAACGAGAGCTCTGATACCAAACTGTAACACCCCCAAATTTATACAACTCAATACAGCGGAAGACTCGTTGGTGTTACGGTACTCACATCATAGACAACGCATAAAAATCGCGTCGTTTAATAATAAATCATTTCCACTCATAAATATCAAAGTTACATCGGTCCCAAGTCATATTATTTCATACAAAGTTTTACAAAGTATTTGAATGGAAAATATAGTTTAAGTGCGGGCCATGAATTTTTGTCGTCTTCCCGAGAATTACCTTCAAGTACCTGAGATAAAACATGTTAAAAAAAAAGGTCAGCGATAACGCCGAGTGAATTCATAGAGTTTAATAAATTCCATCAATATAACTTTGGTATAAAATTATTACCAAAAATCATTTCGTACAAATCATTGTAAAAGGCCATAGAATAGCCAAATTCATTTTATACAAATCACTATACGAGCCAATGTCGTAAAAACATCATACAATACGTTTTACAACGTTGTATAGATTCAATAAAAACCGTAATATGAATATGGTTATGAAAACCAAAACACGAACATAATATCAATAGTATGACCCTGTATTGCTAGTCAGGCAATACATCATAATTCGGAGCGTCTAGTAGTATTTCGTTAGTTTTGGATTATTATAAGCCGCATGACATTGTTACCTTACTAAACAAACAACAGGTAGCTAACCTGATACTCCATGAATCTAGGAACTTTTGCTTGCATTGTCTTATTTGGTCTACGTACCGGAACTGAGAACATTCGGGATTATGCAGGATTATACACGAAAGATCCTTTTATGGCTCTTTCTTTAGCCCTATGTCTCTTATCCCTAGGAGGTCTTCCTCCACTAGCAGGTTTTTTCGGAAAACTAATTTGCCCATCTAAAGTAGCGTGTCGTCACAAAGTTCACGCTATGGAAATCTTCTCATACATAAATTCGCTTACCAATCAATGTGGCACGACGGGGATCAACCGTCAAGGCGCGAACTGGGGTGATCGTCCCCAAATAGTACTATTATATGCATAAGCGTCTACCAACTCCCGGTAGTTCACAATTCATGCTAATGGGACTTTTAGTGACATAACCTAACTTTAATAATCCATTTGATTTCATCTATCGGGTCCTTTAATCATTTATCGGGTCATACAATCGGGTCATTCAATCATTCGGGTCCAAAATCAATAAACAAACAATCGGGACAAATGGTGTCCTATTTTATAAAAACTAACATGTTATCTCCCTCGCGGGTTTATAAAACATTTCATAAAAACATTTAAAAGAGTGCGAGGCTATGAACTCACGTTGATATGGGAAGGCGGGTTATCGGCAATTCGGTCGTACGGTACGTGCTTCAATCACGAAAACCTAGACAAATAATACTCGTTTTAGACTCATGTCTAAAATAACAAGTATGTATACATATGATGATTATATATATATGATGATCAAGTGGGTTTACATATTCTCGTTTACTCATTTTAGTGTTATATGTCGATAACTTTTATACTAGTTTTCTCGTTTTACCTATTTACGTGTTTTAAGTTCAATAAACTTATTACAAGTTCTTTAACTTGTTTTAATCCATTTTGTACTTATATTATCAGTATTTAAACTTTACAAGTTGGGCCCAAATGGGTTAAGCCCAATAATAAGTTTACAAGTGTTTTAGTCCATTTTTGTTGTATTATTAGTCCAATAACGTTAATTTAGTCCGTTAACGTCCGTATGTCCTATAGTTCGGGTCTTATCGGTTTTTACTTGTTATACATGTTTATATATCAGTATATAAGTTTTATAAAGTTTACATTAGATGGGTCCAACCATCTAAGTTTTATTTAATAAAAACGTTAATTTTACGGTAATAGCCGAAAAAGTTGTAAAAATCATGTTTATAATTTTATAACTTATAAAACTTAACAAGTTACCATTTTTATAAAATATACACTTATTTAACCTTTTACATACTTATATAAATAAAATCCATAAGTTAGTGGGTTTTTATTTTACATTTTATACTATTAAATTTTGAGTGCTTATATAATAGTAATATACTTTAATTTCCAAAAATCTGATTTTTATCTTCACTTTCACCAAAACTGCCATATCTTGAGTTCTATATGGAGATAGAAGCTCAAATTTTTATCACATAAACTACATGATATGTGCTCCATTTAACTCTTCTATAGCTACTGTTGAATCATCTTCTAAATACTTTTTAAAAATCGTCCAAAACAGTAACCTCAGATTTATACCCTAAACTTGTTTTGATCATATCTCACTCACTACAATGATTCCATTGCATGGCCAACTCTCACATGTGTACAAGACATATAGCTTACTGTAAATGGATTCTACTTCATCATTTTATCAGTCCATGACCTGTTTCTTTACTGTTTTATACAGCCATCACTTTTAAGCAAGATTTTAGCCTTGTTCTTTATAGTTTTTCACCTTTTTAATCATGTTTATCAACACCAAATCCCCACATAACATTTTTATCATCATATAATCATCATATAGATATACAATAGGAAATAAAATACATGTTTACATAATCAAAATAACAAGAAGATGAGGAGGACAATCTTTATACCACCAAGTTGATGTAGGTTGTGATGAAAACATGGATTTTGATGGAGAAACTTGTGGATAACCATGACCATCTTCAAGACCACCATGCTTCATGAACTCCTTGTGGAAAATCAGCCCCAAGACACCATGAAAACTCCTCCATGGATGTTAAAACTTGCACCAATCTTCCTCTTTTTGAATGGGGATTAACATATGTAAGTTATAACATATGTTTGTGGTTAAAATTGATCAAGTGAAGGTGGTTTGGAGGTGTATTTGGGACGTCCAAAATTGCTTAGAGAGAGAGAGTGTGTGTTTTGCATGGAAGAAAATGATACTAGTGGTTTGTGTTGGATGGTTTTGAGGTGGTTTTGGTTTTGTTATGCTTACAAACTAAGCTAAATGGACAAGTGTCCATCAAGGGTGTTTTACTAGCTTAAACTTGCCACCATTTGTATAGGGGTGGGCAAGTGTAAACTTGTCCCATCCCTATTAATTTACGGGTACTCTTCGATTCTAGTTTCCTCGATTTGCGTGCCCTCGGGTCGTTTTACGAAAAACGTTTTTATAAATTATGAATCAACGGAACAAAACGAATCTAATAAAAATTGTCTCATAAAAAACGGAGTTCGAAAACGTAAATACGTAATCCTAAGGTTTCCGGTTTAGTTGTAAAGGACGTTAAAATAAAATCGTAAGTCCTAATCTCTTCTCGTAAATTTGTGAGTTTATGAACCAACACAAATTTAAACTCCAAAATAATATTCACGGATAAATTTATTTTCTGAAATGTCGGACTGTCACCAAAAACGGTGTATGCAAACGTAAGCACGTAACGTAGAATCCTCCGGTTTAGACGTAGTCGATGCTACCTCAAGACGTAAATCCAAATTTCTTCCCAAAAATAAGTGAGTTCATATTGTAACATTAAAATAATGTTTTCAAGTAAATATTGAGAATAAAATATCAACCATAAATTGACGGATTGTCACATCTATACAGGTCAATGATTGGTTCATTGATGTATCTTACTGCTTCAAGACCAGACATTATGTTTGTTGTGTGTGCCTGTTCAAGGTTCCAAGTCAATCCAAAGGTGTCACATCTACATGCTGTGAAGAGAATTTCTAAGTATCTTAAAAGTTAGCCTAATTTAGGATTATGGTATCCTAGAGATTCAACTTTTAAATTGGAAGCTTACTCAGACAGTGATTATGCTGGAGATAATCATGATAGGAAATCCACAATAGGAGGTTATCAATTCCTAGGAAGAAGACTCATATCATGTCAGTGTTAGAAGAAAACCATTGTTTCTACTTCTACAATTGAAGTTGAATATGTAGTTGCTGCTCATTGTTGTGGACAAGTACTTTGTATTCAAAATCAGTTGTTAGATTATGGGTTCAACTTCATGAACACCAAGATTTATATTGATAATGAAAGTACTATATGCATTGTCAAGAATCCAGTCTTTCACTCCAAGACCAAGCATATTGAAATAAGAAACCACTTCATCAAAGATGCCTATGACAAGAAGCTTATTCAAGTCTAGAAAATTCATACAGACAACAATGTAGCTGATTTGTTGACCAAGGCATTTGATGCAAAGAGATTTGAATTTTTGGTGACACATATTGGTATGCTCAACCAATAGACTGCTGCATATGTTGAGGGGAGGTAATAACTGTACAATTTTTATGATAATTCTTATTGTATAGTATATGTTTTTGTGTTTTTGATGTGATTGCAGGTTGATAGAATAAGATAAAAGAGGTTATAATGATAGTGGAATGCATGAACTGGTCAAATTTGTGTGGTACCGTTATGGATCCAAGTACCGCTAGCACAATTCCAAGTACCGAGTATGTTCCATGTACCGATACATGTCCGTTGTACGGTTAAGGGCCTCTTTTATAAATTTGGCGGTTTCTTCGCGCTTGGGTTTGTTATTTACATAAATACTTACTCCAATTATACGAATGATTCACCTAATCTTTTATTCTTATCTTTTATTCCTATAACCTTCTCTCTAAGTTTTCGATCATCAAAAATACTAACGGCTGCTTTACAAGTGATCTCTAAGCACAACTTAGTTGCGAACCTTGCTTAGAATGATGACTCTCTTGGTTTCTATGAGATACTTGGATTTTTATCTCGAAGTCATATCACTCACTGTAAGTCTCATAGTCTCTGTTCCTATTGTTGAACAATTTTGGAATACTGCTGTGTTAGGTACTTGTTTTGATCAACCTTGTATTAAGGCTAGGGTAAATCATAGAAATATCTATGTAACTGAGGTACTTCTAAGGGCTAGTTTGAGACTAAATGATGAAAATAGACTTAGTATGCTTAACAATACAGAGATACATGAGGGCCTTGCAGCCATGGGTTACGAGGGTGGTAGGGAAAGTCTTACTTTCTTTGAAGATTTGTTTTCACCATAATGAAAATTGCTTTTTCATGCCATTATTCACTATTTAAGCTCCAAAAGTACTTCTTTTGATCAAATCCCTGCTGCATTGGCATCAGCTGATATTTTTTTAGCAAATAATAGAGTTTTCAATTTACCAAAATTAATTTTTGAATGCACGACTAGGAATTTGGAAGGAGTTAAGAAGTTTTTAATGTATCCTAGATTCATTCTGACTTTAGTTAATGACCAAATCCCTAACCTACCAGAATTAACAAATACATGGGATGTTCCTACATTCACAAAGAGAACTTTCTCTTTCTTGACCAAACAAGGCAATGCCTTTACAGGAACTGTCACACCCTTATTTGCTCATATGTTAGCCCAACCTGCCAACCAGGAAGGTGAGGAACCTAGTAATGCTAGTGGTTCTCAGCAAAATCCTTCTAACCAGAGTTCCCATTCCTTAGAAGATTCTCAATCTTCTTCTCACAATATTGGTAATCAACCAAATTCAGATGAGATGATCCATACACCTGCTGCTTCCATTGTTGCTAGTGGTTCACTACAAGCACAGACACCAGAGGTGGTGGATGTTTCAAATTTAACTACTTTGTGCACTAGCTTGTCCAAACAGGTACATGTGTTGCAAAAGGAAAAACTTGTTCAAGACAAGAAAATTGCTGAATTATAGGCCAGCCTAATCAAGTTAAGGAATAAGGTATCCCCTTGGATAAGGCAGAATAAGTCTATTCAGAAAGCTGCTCTTAAGAAGCAAAGATTCAGAAACCTCAAGAAAAGGCAACTAAATGCAACCAAACAGGGGAGGAATTATGAAGAACCACTACCTTCTTCTGATATTCAAACAAGGGTCTCTAGAAATGACATCAACTTTGAAGCTGATGATGATGTCATTGGGAATTTTGAAGATGGAAATGGTTTACAGATTGGTGTGGAAGAGCCTACTAACATGGAGCTTTAACAAGAAGAACCACAACCTACTCATGAGGAACCACAATTTGGAGAAATATTGGTAACTCAGTCAGAGCCACAACCTCAATCACCACAACTTCAAGTTAATTGGAGTAGTTTCTATGAGAAGCTGGAGGAGATTAATAGTCAATTTCCTATATCTACAACTCCACCACAAAGGCAATTCTAGTTTAACAAAAAACAGTCTTTCCATGTACTGTCAAGATCAAGAGTGAGCTGTAGATCAGACAAGACTGAGGAGTTACAAGTTGAGAAGATAGCTTCAGTGAAAGAAAAGGTATCTAGAGATACTCTTGTGATTGAAGAAACAAGTGTGTCTTACACTAGTGAAGTCAACATTGTTGAAGATCCAAGTACTGCTAGGCCAACTAAGCCAACTGCAAGTACTGTTGACATTGTTGAAGACCCAAGTACTGCTAAGCCAACTAAACCGACTACAAGTACTGCGGGTGATCAGCCTTCACTAGAAAGTCAAACTACTTTTGGAGAGGATGAGACTTTAGCTCAAGTACTGCTTGATTTGAGAGGAAAGAGTTCAGCTGAAAGAGCAACACAAGCAGAGATTGAGAAGAAGACACAACAAGAAATTCTTGCCAAAAAGGATCAAACTAAAGGTAAGAAAGTTCAAGCTTCATAGCCCACTAAAGGTATTGTTATTAAACAACAAGCTAATGAGGATGAAAGATCTTCCAAGCTGAAGAAGAAGTTACCAAAGATTAATCCAAACGATAAGGGCAAGAAGCAGTTACAATCAGAATCTGAAAATGAAAGTGATTTAGATGATGATATCAGCACAGTCATGTACAGATTTAATCAACTAGACCATGATGAGGAATGTGCTTTCAGAATCCAAGCACAAATTCGTGAAGAAGAATTACAAGAGGAACTTGCAGTAAAGCAGCAATTGCTTGAAGCTAAAAAAATACAGCAAGAATGGAATATACAAGAGTATGATAGGATTCAAGATGAACTACAAGTAAGTGAGCTTCTTGCAGACTCATTAATAGCTGAAGAAAGGGATGCTTATGATGAAGAAGAGAAAGCAAAATTGATTGATGATATGGTAAGGGAGCAACACAGATTCTTTGCTGAGAAAAGAAGAAGAGAAAGGATTAAGCCTCCAACTACCATGTAGATTAGGAATCAAATGATGACTTTTCTCAAGAAAGTTAAGCATTTCACTCATGCTCAATTGGCCAAGAAGAATTTTGAGGAAATCAAGTCTTTGTGTGAACAACACAAAAAAGCTGAATTGAATTTTGTTGAGATTGGATATGAAGCAGATAGGATAGCTGTTGAAGAAGCTAGAAGACATCTGCAACAACAAAGACAATTTGGAAGTGCTCTTATATTTGAGTGAAGTACTGCTGAACATACAAGAACGTCTCCACCTATCAAGACTACATATGTGAGGAAAATAGAAAGGCGAAGGTAAGTTCAAAAGGGATAGAGACTTCTCAAAGAATGATAGAAGGAGATAAAGCTCAAAGTGTTGATAAGACTGAAAATGTACAAGCAGTACATACACAGTCAAAATTACATATTGAAGAAAAGGTACATACAAACTTGGAAGAAGGTTCAATGGAATTTGAAGGAAACTCCAAGGGTATTAAGAGGAATAGATCAACAAAGAAGAAGCAGAAAGTCAAGAAAAAGGCTAAATCAACAACATAAGATAGTGATAATGATGAGAGCTTGAAAAAGTACTTGAAGATAGTAAATTTTGAAGATCAATGTATTGATACTGAGATTTTGGGAAAGAAGTCATCCATTGCTAGATGGATATACACTATGGATCAAGGACTGGAAGCTCATGGAATACGGAGAACTGATGGCACAACAAGAATGTTCAGACTCTTAGAAGATATTCTTCATATTCTTGACAGACAAGATATTCAAGATCATTTCAAGTTAGTTCAAGAAGCCAATGTAGGTAAAACTGAGGTATCACTATTTTTACAATGAATTTCTCTTCATTTGAGAGAAGATTGTTGGAAAGCATGTTGGAACAACAATTAGAAATCTCAGAAGAGTCTTTTGGTTCTTTGGAGTTTATCAAAATGGTTAAACAACAAATCGAGGATTTGGAGCAAGAGGAAGAAGCTGAGAAAGAGCCTTAAGTGTTTGACTTTCAGTCACATTTCACAAATGGTTCTCAGCTCACCATGTCTAACAAACATAAGAGCTTGCTAGTCCATAAGCAAACGGTTTATGGTAAAGACTTCTCAAATCCGTTGAAAGTTGGTAGTTTGCTAAAAACTATATGGTTATAACTCACCTTGTTTCGAGACAAAGAGTTGGCTAGTCTTAGACAAACGGTACTAGGTAAAGACATAATCAAATCCGTTGATGGTTGACAGTTTACCAAAAGTTATAGGGTTATCAGTACACCTTATTCATTATGAATAAAGTATTGGCTATTCCAGAGGATACAGCTAACTGGTAAAGAATAAATCAAATCCGTTTATAGCTGATGATTTGCCAAAAATCATGAAGCCAATACAGATTGGTTTTTGTCGTATATTTTTTTATTTCAGGTTGAAGTTGCAAGCAAAGAAGTATTAAATAAAAGTTACTTAGAAGGTTTTGTCTCATCAAATCAAGACAGAAGTTCATGATTCAGAGTTCATAGATTTAACTCAAGAAGACAATTACTGTTGCTGCAAAATCAAGTGAATGTTTACAAGACACAAGAAGATCATAGTTTGAAGACAAAGATGATGTTCATGAGACTTGAAGGTTATTTTATCAGAAGAAGATCTACATTGAAATGTTTGGCTACATTCAGTTGGATATAAATACAAATTACCAAGTTAAATCCAAGGTTGAAGAGAAGACTGAAGACATGTATTCTAAATACATTCAGTACAAAGAGAAACAAGAAGAAAACAAGTTATCATTCTTGTTTAGGGAAGGATTGTTGGGAATTATTTGTTAAGTGTCAAGTACCGTTAGTGTAATTTAAGTACTGTTAGTATCTTTCAAGTACGTTAGTGTTAACGCGGTACATAGTAAGTACTGCTACTTATAAAGTAAGTATTGCTATATTGATTAGGACGAATATATCTTTGTATAAGATATGTCATAGTTATAGTTAGAGTATATCTTATGTGATATACTTAAATAGTTAGAATATTGATAATATATCGTCTGTGATATAGTTATCTTTATAGAATATTCTAAGCTTTCTAGGGTTCCTTACTCTATAAAAGGAACATAGGTACGATGTCATTGATGTACCTCATTCAAGTCAATTATTAAGAGAATTGAATAGTTAAAAGTAGTTCTTTTCTTTTGTGCTTTATAAGTTAGATTCCGCATAACTTATTTAGCTTGAGTACGATTTCTCAAAGTGTTTTAGTTTGATGACAAACTACTATACTAGTTCTTAACAGAATATAGATCCAATCAAAGGGATCAACACTTCTCAAGCTCAAGAGGCTTTTTAGACGCTAGAACAAGCCATGATCCAATCTTCTGTATTGGCCTTACCTGACTTTGAGGCTGAGTTTGTCATTGAAACCGATGCCTTAGGTTTTGGCATTGGGGAAGTTCTTCAACAAAACAAACATCATACAACCTACTTTAGTAAAACACTTTCACCCAAGAATCAAGCTCTTTCTACTTATGAAAGGGAGATCATAGTTGTGGTTCTAGCTTTACAAAAATTGAGGGGGTACTTACTTGATAGACACTTCAAGATAAGAACTGATCACTTTAGCTTGAAGTATGTTTTGGATCAAAGGCTTACTATTCCTTTTCAATCCAAGTGGTTACCAAAATTACTTGGTTTTGATTATGAGATTGAGTATAAAAAAGGTAAGGATAATGCAGCCGCTGCTGGTCTTTCTAGAATTGAGAGACAAGCTGAGCTTTTTAGTTTGTTGGAAGCTGGTACTACTAATGAGTTATTGGATGATGTCATAGCCACTTGGACCACTGATCATGTGCTTACAAAGGTGATTGCAGGGTTACAAGATCGTACTCTTCCTAATAGCAAGTATGTGTGGAAAAATGCTCAGTTGAGAAGGAATGAGAAATGGGTAGTAGGCAAAGATGTGCTTTTGCAGGATAAGTTAATTGATCATTTTCATAGCTCAGCAGTTGGGGGTCATTTAAGAGTGCAAGCTACCACTAAAAGGCTGACTACTTTTTTCTATTGGAAAGGATTAAGGAAAATGGTTAAGCAGTGGATCAGAAATTTTGATTTGTGCCAGAGGAACAAGATTGATTTGGCTGCTTACCCTGGATTGTTACAACCTTTGCCTATTCCAACTAGGATTTGGCAGGATATTTCTATGGACTTCATTGATTCTCTTCCTTTGTCTCAAGGCAAGAGTGCTCTGCTAGTAATGGTTGACAGGCTCTCCAAGTATGCTCATTTTTACCCATTACTCACCCCTATACAGCTTTACATGTGGCTCAATTGTTCTTGGATCATGTGTAAAAGTTGCATGGGCTACATAAGACCATTGCCAGTGATAGGGATAAGGTCTTTATGAGCCTCGTTTGGCAGTCCTTATTCAAATTACTCCAAGTTCAACTCAAATTTTCTACTACCTATCATCCTCAAACTGATGGTTAGACATAAATTGTTAACAAGTATACTTGAGGTGTATGACTGGCGAGAAACCTAAAGATTGGGTTAAGTGGATTCCTTTAGCAGAATAATGGTACAATACCAGTTATCATAGTGCTATTGATACCACACCTTATGAGGTTATGTATGGTCAAACTCCTCATTTGCACATCCCTTATATGGCTAAAGACAATCCAGTTGAGGCGGTGGATACAACTCTTTGGGCTAGGGAACAAGTGGTGCATTTGCTACAGTTCAATCTTAAGAAAGCACAAGATAGAATGAAATATCAGGCTGATAAGAAAAGGTCTTATAGGAGCTTTGAGTTACATGATTGGGTGTATTTGAAGTTACAGCCCTATAGACAAATCACTCTCAGGTAAGGCAAACTACATAAACTGTCATCCAAATTATGTGGCCCTTTTCAGATCATTGACAAGATTGGGAATATGGCTTACAAGCTTCAGTTGCCTACTTCTGCCAAAGTCCATCCAGTTTTTCATGTGTCCCAACTTAAACCTTGTTATAGTGAGGATGCTACTATGGGCACATTTCCAGCTTGTGATCCAGAAGGTCTTTTGTTTGCTGAACCTGTGAAGCTTTTGGACAGAAAAGTAGTCAAGCAGCACAACAAGCCTGTTGTGTTCGGTCTTATTTAGTGGTCTAATACCCAAGAGGAGGATTCTACCTGGGAGAAATTGGAAGACATAGTGGCCAGATACCTTGACTTTATTTTAGATCCTTGAAGTCAAGGATGTTTTCAAGAGGAGTGGAATGTTATGTCGTAAATGAGAGTCACGTGAATAGCACGTGACCATGTCTAACAACTTCACTACAAGTGCTCAACAAACCTTTCCGCCCTTTTCTATCCTTTAAATAGTTGTAATTGTCATTTCTTGCATTTTTAGACTTGATGTGATTCTCTCAATATGTGTGTGTAAACACTTAAATCATTCAATAACAAATCCTATTACATATCATTCAAACTGTCTTCTTCATTGATAGTTTTGTGTGTGTCAATCTTGATTACCGGTTCTAATTGTAGAACTCTAGTTAAGAACATAACAAAAAGAAGTGTTATTCGACGATATATTTATGCGACCATTCAATTTGTATAGTGCTAGGCGTAATAGTTCAATTTGTTGGGATAGCTGGATGGAGCACCCTTATCTTTTTTCTTTGTAATGTTTTAGCTACTTGGTAGTGAATTAATAAAGTTGCCGTTCTAAAAATGATACATATCTAAAGTTAAAGAGAGTAAACGTTTTATTACATATAGTTCTATATTATAAACTCGTATTGTGTTAGTAAGACTAGATGCATTTGCATACATTACTCCATACAAATTACGTACGCAATTGGAACTCAGGAAAATCTTACAGGAATTCGGAGGTCTTTACTTTTAGAAAACATGTACTCCGTAATGGTCTATAAAGTAAATACTGAAAACCAAATTAGAAAAATGGAAGTGTATGACTTGTTTTTGGGCCCATGATATTGACTATGGACACTTGCAATCTGCGACCCACAAAACAAAGAATGAGTACTATTTGATACTACCTGGATTTACTTTTATCATATGTCACAATCCAATATGATTCACAAATCAACATTTTCAATAATTACTACACTATCCTCACTACACTAGTATGCCAGAACCTTAGACTTGGTAAACAAATTCACTATTGACGATAGGTTACATGCTAAAGACATTTAAAGAGTAACATTAAGGATAATTCTCTTCACTAAGGTCAAAAGAAGTTTAATGGTTTCTTGTAACTATACATCATATAAATAAAAAAAAATAATCAAAATTCGTGTTGTGATGAATAAATTGGGCTGTCGCACATATATATATTTATGTTACATCTAAAGTGAAATAATTGTGCATATGAGTATAGGATGTTGGTTTTAAAAGCGTGCCATTTTGTGCACGGAAGAACTTGTGCTAAGATAAATAGCAATATGAGATCATTAAAAGATACTTTATATAAAACTAGTTATAAGTTTCGTATACGAAATTTATAAATAAATCAAATTTATTTTAATATTTTATTTAAATATGTATGTACAAAATTTTCACATGCTTAATATTTTACAATTATGATATTTGTACAACTAATAATTATATACGTGATTATATATAAAAAAATTGATTATATATTAATATTTGTTTTAATGGATTTTATGAATTTTATATGTTTAAAATATAAAGTCTTGAAGATATGAAATGTAAAGAGTATTTGTTTATTTACTAAATTTATTGTAAAAATATAAAAAATTATAAGTTTCACTTAACTTTATTTAATTTATTTAAACATTAACTGCCAAAGTTTTATTAGTTACCTCCTTCTTTTTTTAAGTTTTGTTTTTCACAAATTTAACAAATATACTTTTATATTATTTTTTATCCATCAAATTTCCCCATCAACTTTTCACCTTTATTTTTTAATTTTTTAGCCAAATTTAAAAATAATTTAATTTTTATTATTTTCAAAATTTAAAATCATATTTATTTAAAAATATTAGTAAATAATAAAAAAAAATGTTTTTAGACGAATGAAATAATTAGGATGTAAATAGGTAATGTTTTCTTTTAAAGCACAACAAGGATTAAGCTCGGGCTTCGCTCCGAATTGTTGAATGTCTTGTTTTATTCGTAGAACAAATATTCTTTTTGTTCACATTTTACATGCTCAACTCTACAACCAGATAATGGAACACAATATAACACAAACTTATTTTAAATGACAATAAACCAAATTGCAACCATGGATTATGACCTTATTACCACACAAACCCTTTTTCACCAAACTATTAGATAGATATGTTGTTTGGAACACCTCTTTCGGTAACAGCCTTGTCCGAATAAGGCTTGAGAATCTGGTAAGGAACCAAGCATGCACCACTCTTGTTCTTCAAATGGGCATCAGTGTTTCTCGAGTCTATCAATATATTTCTCTCAGTTGATTACTTCACTGCAAATAGATCCCGCTTCTCTTTTACTGCAAGCGCTTTTTCCTAAAACCTAACCCCCACATACAACTCGCTCCATGATCCCATTGTGTTTCTTTAACTTTCTTGTAGCCCTCAAAGCAGATTTATAGCTGCCAATATCCTGCAAGAACTACAATACAAGTAAAAATAACTTAAAGGTTATCTTGCATTAAAACAATGAGAAAAGTTATTTTGGAGCCTTGTTTTTTGTTGGAAACCAAGGGCTCAATCTCCACCCTTCATTTAGCTTTCATCTAAGGGGGGAGATTAATCTAAGATTTAATTGGTTAATTCTTATTTCTTGTCCTAAAGCTTTTTATTTTAATTTTCACACAGTGTTTCACCAACCACCATTATCACACTGTCTCACCTCCATCATCTCCAAAACGCCATCATATTATCAACATAATCAAAGAATCAATCGATCTCACCTGTCATAACCTTATACCACCACAATCAATCTCATCTATAATCATCATCGTCATCCTCATCTACCAAATGCCTCTGCCACGTCATCAAACCACCACAACCGTCCGACCAGATGGATAATGAAGATGTTGATGATGAAGTGTTGTTGATTGATCTTTTGTTATCAGAACAACGAGGTAACTGACATGGTGTTTAATTGAATGATGAATTTTGAGTGTTTTTCTTTCAGTTACGTATAGTACTCTTGAGAATGGATTTCATCATTGTGGTAACCTTTATGAAGCACGTGAGTTGTTGAGAAAAGTTGGTGAGGTAGACGGATGTTCACCGGATGTAGTGACGTTTCTGTAATGACAAGAGTCGCTACACGTTACTGTGTAATATCATCAGTGATATTTTATCACCGGTGATATCTTTATTGTTTTATCACTAGTGAAGTATCACTAGTAATAAACCAATGAAATATCAAGTTATTGTGTAATATCATCTGTGATAATTTATCACCGGTGATATTTTTATTGTTTTATCACTAGTGAAGTATCACTAGTAATAAACCAATGAAATATCACGTTACTGTGTAATATCATCGATGATATTTTATCACCGGTGATATTTTTATTGTTCTATAACTAGTAATAAACCAATGAAATATCACGTTACTATATCACCGTTGATATTTTTATTGTTTTATCACAATAAACCAATAAAATATCACGTTATTGTGTAATATCACCGGTGATATTTTATCACCGATGATATTTTATCACCGGTGATATTCTATCACCGCTGATATTCTATCACCGGTGATATTCTATCACCGGTGATATTTCATTGTTTTATCACTAGTGAAGTATCACTAGTAATAAACCAATAAAATATCACGTTACTATGTAATATCACCGGTGATATTTTATCATCGGTGATATTTTTATTGTATTATCACTAGTAATAAACCAATGGATTTGGAGACACAGTTAATGTAAAATCATAAGATAAGCAATGTGAACGGGAAGGAATGGAGATTAATCTGAATGGCGAAGAATGGAGGTTAAAACACAATATCGAGTCCATAGACGAAGATTGGTTAACCATCATCGGTAATATTTATGAATCGGTTTGTTTTGAATCTTTTTTTTCGAGATCGGTTGTGCTTCGATTGTTCCATTTATGTGTTTGTTATGTGTTTTTTTAAGGTTTTGATCGGGTTTTTTAAGGTTATGGTTTGATATGATTTAAAGAGAGAAATGAGAGCTTTATGATTGTTTAGAGAGAGAGAGAACGTTTGATCTGGATCTAAAAATGACTGGATTGTTAAAACTTATTAAAGTTTTCAGTTTCAGTCCCTTATATGAAGTTTCAAAGTTCGGCAGTTTTAGCCCCTCCGTGTTTTTAATCATTTGATCTGGTCCTTGATAATGGATGGTCCAGATCTGTCCCTTGGATTCCACCAAAATACAAGGTTCTTTAATAACCGGACTCTAAAACCAACATACGTTTGCTTTTGTACATCTACTGGTAGAGATTGTGACTTTTGTCTTATTTGGGTCATTTTTAAAACTGCTATGTATTAAATATTTACAGAAAGATTGTCAATTTTTTATAGCCGTTTCGAGGATTTATAGTCACAAAATTACCCTAATAGTTGCTAATGGGTTGTACGGGTAACATTATAAGTCACATTTCCATGCATGTGCATGTTCATGTTACTATAAAGCCACGCTTAGCCCCCACCCCACCCCTCCAAACTCGCGCGCGAGTCTTTCTTAGGCAACAAAAAACATAGCCAAACTCAACCCAGCGAGTTTTATACATGTGGGCCCAAATGTTTTTTATTTTTGAGGTTAGGTTTAATTTTGGGTGTTTTTTATGAGTGGGGTGTATTTAAATAATAAAAAAATAGGTATGAAAAGTGAGTGTGAGTGAGTTTGGGTGAGTGTCATTACCTTCGTGGGTGAGTTTGGGTGAGTTTGTTAAAAAGCTGAGGTGGCGCTGAAGTGGCGGTGAGTGGGTTTCACCCCACTCCCACTAGTCTAAGGACTCTTTCCTTACATTTTACCTAACTAACCAATCAAAGGATCCTGTATAGTTATCAAAACGAAGGGAAAGATTTTTTTCCTAGCTACAATAAAAACTAAAACATAACAACTAATATACATATATACCAGGGTTGCAACGATCTGACGGATGTACACAACGCTAAAAGATGTACATATGGATAACCTATAACAGTCTCTTACCACACCCATGAGCTGAGCACGGAAGTGTTGATGTCATTCACACTTCCTTGGCCACGACAGTCATTAGCTGAAACAACATATGCAACCGACCAAACAAAAAAAGCGTTTAAAGATTGAGAATTACATGCGTAAAAAGTCTTTTACCAATAAAGAGTCTTTTACACTTACATTGATGGTTTACCTCAAATGTCTCGCCCCTTCCTTTTCTTCTATTGAGATTCCTCAAGGCCTTAACCCTGAACATCTCTATCATTCTAACCTTCAAATCCGAGAGACAATAAATGATCGTCGAGAGGGATCCAGAGGAGCGTTCAAGACCAATGGAAGATGTTTAGGAACTTGGAAAAGAAGAAGTAAATCTTCTTAGATTATTTGGAGTGGAAGTAATGGTTTTTGTTTATGTAGACAGTTTATTCTTAATTTTGTATGAACTAACGGATTGAATTTGTTTTAATCCTAATTATGTGTTCATGTTTTTGGATTTCCATATTACATGATTATGTGCATTTGCTTGTTGCTTAGCTATTTAGATTTTGGTTGTTAATCTATTTTGGCTTGATAATAAGAAGTGGAAATTCTGTGCTTTTGAAAAACTGGAAAGTCGTTTTTGCAAACCCACTATCTGTGGTCCCTTAATGTTTGGCGGTGCAATATATTTATTGAGCCGCGGGTGGTATTTTCGAACATAATCTTCTATTTACGTTGTTCTTTCTAAATCTTTGTAAACATGGATAGAACTTTTGCTAAACATCGCATCTTATTTTTCCAAATTAAGCTTAACAAGCTTTATTGTTTAACAAATTCATTTTAATCCCATTACCACTTTGGGTCACCCCCTTCTTCTTTTAAACATTTCTCTTCATCATCCTCTTCGCCATTCTTAAGTTTTTCTAAACCTAAACTTTACAACCATTGTGTCCACAAGATCATCCTCTTCCATCCGAAACTCCTCCACTAGAAAAAGCCTCAAAATCAAGATTAAGATACCCAAATTGGGTTCGTCTTCTTTAGCCACCCCAAGAAATGAGTTAACTCCTTCTCCAATTGTCATTTCTTCATCACCTTCACCACCTCTTGCACCATGCAAGACTTCTTCTACATATGGTACTAACCATTCACATGGTTTTTACCTCCTCTTCGCTCAATCTAGAATGAATGAGGTCTCCTCACCCTTCTCTCCAAGTCTCTTCTTAGATGAGAACCCTCAACCCCACCAAAGGATCCCATTTGAAGATAACTTTGTTGAGCTATATCCAACTTCATCCTTGGACACCATGTCTCCTCCTCCTCCTCCTCCTAACACTCCTCTTATGGGAGTTCCCAATATACTATCCTTTGGGTGATTCATACCTATTTTCTTATCTTGAGGCACATGGTACTAATTGTGCATGTTGTCTGTAGAAACTAGAAGTGGGGGTTGAATAGTTTCTTAAAATTTACTTGTCAAAAGATGGTTTTTAAAAATCCTTTTCAAAAACTTAGACTTAAGTGATTATGTGAAACCTTCTTATACACAATATGAACAAGGTATAGTGAAACTAAACTAATAATCACAAGTATAAAGAATAATGAATGTAAAGAGATAAGGGAAAGGAAGATCAAACCAAACACCAAGGATTTATAGTGGTTCGGCAACGAAGCTTACTCCTCGTCCCAACTCCACTCCTGGAGTACTCCTTACATGAGAGTTCACTAATCAACAAGCTCCTTAAGGTGGAGAAACGTACAGAACGTTGCTTATCCAATTACCGACTCTAAGCTAAAAGTCGAGCCCTAATCTTAGCTAGGACCAATCTACACTAGTATACTTTAAGGACCAAGTATAAACCTTAGTACATACACAACTTCCAAATAGACACAACTACTTGGATCTTCACAACTATGAAACAACAATGACTAAAAAAGATTTGATCTTCAATGGATCTTTGATGTAGACACAACACTTCAAGGATGAAAGTGTTCATATCTATGGACTTGGAGTGGAAGAGATGGGAGAAGAAATATGAAGGTTTATTAACATCATAACAATTATATAAAATAATAAACGAGATCGAAGAACATATAGCGGAAGCGATTTAACAAGATCATAATAATAACACAATTATAATTAATCGAATTAGGGTTACAACCTTTACGCTAAAGCAAATTCACACGACGAAGAACGAATAACCAATTCGGGTTTATACCGTAATATACCAAGATATAATCTAAAGTAAGAATATATTACGATCTTGTACACACGTAATACAACGAGCTAACCGTGATTCTAGCACGTGAAAACCTAGCTACCAACGCTTGTAAATAATCCACCCAACAACCCTAGAGGGGCTAGGACTAGATTATTAACACAATCGATCAACCAAGAAAAGCAACCGAAAACCCCTTCGTGGGAATACCTTGCGATCGACCTAGAGGAGAGGGAGAGAGGGTATTCAAGTTATCAAGATATACGAGGGATAAGGAGGTGTATTTATAGGCCTAAAATCCAATGTAGCCCAAGTAAATAAAAGGAAATTTTTGCCCCCCCCCCCCCCCTTGGTGCCCTAACCGACCATCGACCACCCCTTTGTGGGATGTTCCAGAACATTCTGTCCTTCTTCCTTTTAATCCTCTAACAATATATTATTTTAACACTCGTTAATACTTTAATTAACGATTTTTAAAGTTATATAGTTGTATGATTACGTAAATCTTGCTTAATATAGGGAGAGAAAGAGATAGTATAAAAGTATTGCTTAATGATTACGTCCTTCTTCCTTGTACGATTATAGATTTTAACACTTGAGAGAGAAAGTATAAAAATACACACTTTTACTATGTGAAATAATGAGTGAACCACACCCTCTCCAACTAAGGAGAGGGTTTATATACCCAAGCCCATGAGATGGGCTTGGGCTTACAATGGGCCGCCGGCCTACACATGTTGTAGGCTTGGCTTGGCCTTGTTTGTTTAATATTAAGATGTTAGACTACGAGCTACTAAATTATATATTGTTGGAGTGATCGAACCTTTCTAAATACGTAAAACGTATTTCCAACAATCTCCCCCTAAGGGAGGTCACTCCAAAGAAGGGAGTTACCCGAGTTACAAAAATAAAATAAACCAAGCATACTATTCTTGTCTTGAGCTCTTCGTCTTTCTTTTCTTTTTCTTTTCTGGTGAATATGTTGATGTGATCTTTGATATCAACCTTGAGCATTAGTCTTTTGCCTTGATCTTGTGAATCCGTCACTTGTGATATTGGCCTCCTCGTGACATCATGTCCCACATACTTATACCTTTGTAATCCTTGAAAGCCTTAGAGTTAGATACAGCGGAATACTTGACTTTTAGGCTTTCTTGAATTTTTTGAAGTAGAAAATATAAGTATGTGGGGACGAATTCTTCTCGGACTCCGCAACACCACCGTCTTCAAATGCCGTAACATAAGTAGACACACACGTAATGGCTTTGAACATTTCATTCTAATTCGATAGCATTTTACCTCCGGTCGGTGAAGACCGTTGGACGATATAAAGTATCGTACTTGTGGCAGGTAGTTTCAATTAGGAACGTCCTTGACAAGATTTCGCGGGTAAACCCGTTCTCTTTACTCGATCGTCCAAAGCTGACTGCGAACGTAAAGAGTGAATCATTTGGATAGAATTATCCGCATAATTGAAGTCGTCAATTCCGATTCCTGCAACAAGTTTGATTCATAAAAGAATCGCACCATCGTTGCTTTCCAGTTGTCACGAGCTCGATTCATATTGAATCTTGCAAGTTACCTACCAAGTGCTATTTGACATTAACACTAGAAGGATTTCCATTCGTTACTTTAAATACTAAAAAGTATTACTCTGAATGTTCTGGCAAGATCACTAAGATATTGCGTAGATGCCTGGAACGTGTTTAAATTCACTTAAGAATTAAACCACTGTTGCTTTCCAGTTATCACAAGTTTGATTCTTAAAGAATCGCACAAGTCACCTACCATGAGCTTTTTAATGTTCGCTCAAGAAGGATTTCTATCTTCATTGTAAACACTTGCGTATGACTCGAATGTTCAGGAAGATCATGAAGATTTTGCGTAGGACTCTTAATATCTTTCTTACTTTTCACTGTGTGTGAATAAGCAAGGAAATATGGAAATGTGTCCTAATGAGATATTGATGATCTCAAATGGCTCTAGACTCGATCGTGCATTTTGGATCTTCGTGACTGGAGGATGGAGAGGAGTGCCGCCATTTTAATACCTTATTATTCGGAGTGAATAAATCGATAGATAACGTGTTGATCTCCGTGTGATTAAAACAAATACCTTTTGAGGGATATCTGAGTTAGCTGGGATGGGTTGTGCATCTCATCATTGGGTCCATGATGTCTATCTTCAATAACATATGAGTTGACCCGTTTATGCCTAAGGTTGTAAGGAGGACTGCTTTCTTTTCACCCTTTATCTTTACAATTCTTTTTCATTCTTCAACCCCTTCAATGCTTACCAATACGTCATAACTAGCACCTTGTTGTGATTGTTCCTGTGCTAACTTAAGTACTTGGTCGGCATTCGGCTACGTTCACAATCTTTCTCCATCTTTCCTAAGGACTACTATTTCTAGCTATCGAATGTCCTTGGGAAGATTCCTTTGGTTTTGGAAGAATCATTAGACTTAACCTATCCTACCATCCTTATGTCACCACAATCTTCATCGTCGTGAAATAAATGGGTTTAGGGTAAGTATATGTCACCATGAAAATCCATTTTTGATGTGCAAAACCGTTTTGCTCCCCCTTAACATATGCCACAATATCTGAAACATTTCACACATGTCGGGATGAGCTATCACGTTAAGTTAAACCATTTGTGATTAATCATTTCTCATATTAAATCACATTTTCTCCCCCATATTAAAAATATTAACCCAACCGATATTTTTGATATCAATTGATTTAATGAAGTTTTAACAAAGTTTTTGGGAAGAAAAATGCAAGTCCATTTTATCTTCATGATACCAATGTGTGGGAAGAAAAATAATCACATATTCACCATATAAGAATAAATTGACAAGGTTGGACCTGATTGATGAGAACATCATATGATAAGATCACATGGTTCTTGTCGGCAAATGTTGGTCACCTCATCACGTCTGAAGTCATCTCTTGGCACCACATGTACGATTGGTATTGTTGTCTTGATACCAATTTGTTAACTTGGCACGTTCGACATCGAAGATTCTAATAGCTTAAAAATTACTGCCCTCAATTGTTGACTCGTGTTCTATCGAAAGAGTTGTAGTCGTCGTTTAAGTAGTCGTATCGTTGAGTATGTAGATACCAATTGTAGATTGCTATGATTGTAGAGATGATATCTTCATAAAAACAAGATTTCTCTTGTTTTAAAAAATAAATGTACTGATGCGTACATATATCCGTGTTAGATTGTGATATAACGTAAACAAAATCCCTTACATGGTTATAAAGTAAACCATGCCTGAGAAAATTAATTCCCGTTGTTGAGCCAAAGCTTTCATAAGAAATACTTGACTTTAATATGAAAAGCGGGTTACTATCTAAGATAATAGCAAACCATATAGGCAGGTTTTATGAAATATTTACAACTTTTGTATAAACTCTATTTATGGCGTCGTGTAAATATTAATCAACATTTCTAAGGCCGTAAATATTATCGTCCCAAAAGACACGCCTATGAAAAAGATAAAGTAAAAATATTTTTGGATTTTTTTGAATTTTTGAATTTTTATCGTTTTTATATGGTTTTATATTTTTGTATTTTGCTTTTGTGGATAAAAATATAAACAATATATACAAATGATCACCAAGAATACGGAGAATAGTTTACCACCACTATTCTTTCGCTTCATCTGCCAATTCCTTTAGAGTCTCGGGCGAGAAGGTTCTCAATCCTAGCTTGTCGGCCAAAAATTCAATTCGAGCGCGATCTAAAGCCTTCGTGAAAATATCCGCCAATTGATACTTAGATCTGACAAAGTAAAGCTCGATCACTCCATTTTCTAATTGCTCCTTGATAAAGTGGTAGTGAATGTCAATATGCTTCGACCGGGAGAATTGAACGTTGTTGCAGCATAAGGCAATTGCACTTTTGTTGTCGCAGTACATCAGAATTTTGTTGAAACCTAGACCATAGTCGGTTAATTGCGATCTCATCCAAAGAATTTGAGCACAACAACCGGACATAGCTATGTATTTTGCTTTCGTACTTGAAATTGCAGCGCTTTTCTGCGTTTTTGATGCCCAACTAATTAGTCGATCTCCTAGTAGTTGCAAAGTTCCACTCGTGCTACGCCTGGTATCTTGACAACCCGTGTGATCCGCATCTACATATTCCATGAGTGCAATCGAAGAGTCATTCGAATACCAAATTCCCCGATTAATGGTTCCTTTAATATACCGAAAGATCCGTTTAACAGTAGCTAAGTGTAACTCACTGGCCTAGTTTGATACCGAGGACACATACATATAGCAAATTAAAGATCAGGTTCGACTAGCTGCGATATACAGAAGGGTACAGATCATTCCACGATAAAGTGTCAGATCAACGGCAATCCCATGTGGATCTGCATCTAGCTCAGTTCGTTCCACCATTGGAGTATCCACGGGGTCGCAAGATTCCATCTTATATTTCTTTAGCGATTCAAGGGCATACTTGGATTGATTGATAAAGATACCTCTAGGACTCTGAGATATCTGAAGATCTAGGAAAAATGATACCTTGCCCATCATTGACATCTTAAACTTGGAATACATGAGTGTCCCAAACTCATCCGATAAGGTTTGGTCGATGCAGCAAATATAATATCATCAACATATATTTGTACCATAATCATATATTTACCTCATTTCTGAATGAACAGCGTGGGATCCACCTTGCCTTTAGCGAAGCCTTGCGTAATGATTAATTGTGACAATAGGTCGTACCACGCGCGTAGAGCTTGCTTCAACCCATAAAGAGCCTTCTTAAGTTTGTAGACGTGATTAGGATATTTAGAATTCACAAAACCATCCGGCTGTTGAACATAGACCTCTTCATTGATTTCACCATTAAGAAATTCCGTCTTCACATCCATCTGATAGACGATCATATTCATGTGGGCTGCATAAGCGAGGAATAGTCTAATAGCTTCCAAACGGGCAACCGGTGCAAAGGATTCCATAAAGTCGATGACCAATAATTGCTTGTATCCACGAGCTACTAGCCGAGCTTTGTTCTTTAATATTCCACCCAACTCGTCGAGTTTCACCTTGTAACCCATTTCAAAGTGAGTAATTTCACTGGATCCGGGCATGGGACAAGTTCTCATACATCAAGACGTATATATTCATTAAGTTCTTCTTGCATAGATTCTATCCAATGTAATTGAGTAAAAGCTTGTTGCCACGTCTTCGATTCAACTTCACTGAGAAAAGCATCAAAATCACAAAACAATGCACACTCTTGTAACTGACTTCGTGTGGATATCGGACGATTAAGGTCACCAATAATAGAATCTATCGGATGATCCTTTGTCCACTTGTTGTCATGCTCACGAATCCGTGGATTGGAGTAGACCGTAGTAGGAGCTTCCTCTGAGGTGGACGACCCGACTTGATTGGGGTCGGGAATTGGTACACCAAAGAATGGAAGTTCACGCATTTGAGCGAATTCCAAATCGTGATCATCATCATCCTCTTCATCATCAATAGGCATGACATGGGTAGTTGATGCGGTTGTTGGTTGAGAATTACTTGTTGAAGGTGCCTCTTGACCAATTGTAGGTGTAGACGTATCTGATTCTGCTTCGTTTGCTGGAGCGAAAACTTCGTTGACCGGAGCTATTACTTCAGGTTCTGGAGCAACAATACTTGGAGGAGTAAAAAATTCATCAAAGAACGGTTGAAACAACGTATCCCATTCATTCTTAGAAGGTGGTGTAAATGATGATGAAGAAGGGTTGTTTGGGACAAGACCAGAGCTAGTGTTACTAGGTCCTATATCATGAAGTACAAGTTCATAGCTGCTTTGCTTAGAAGCCATCGCCGTCAGCTCATCAAAATCAAAATTCATAGTTTCGAGGGTCTTACGAGAATTGTGATTGTAGATTCGGAATGCCTTCTTTACGGGTGCGTAACCAATAAAAATACAAATATTAGCCTTTGGTTGAAGTTTTCCCAAATTTTCACCATCATTATTTGGATAGCAAAGAGAACCAAATACATGAAGGTATGATAAAGTCGGTACTTTTCCATGTAGAAGCTCATAAGGTGTTTTACCATGACGTTTTTGAATTAGTGATCGGTTTTGGGTGTATACTACTGTAGATACTGCTTCTGCCCATAAAAATAATGGAGCCTTTGCGTAAATTAAAATCGTTCGAGCAGCTTCCATAAGTGTGCGATTTCGCCTTTCAACACACCGTTTTGTTGTGGAGTGCGAGCAACGGATGTTTCATGAGATATGGCAACTTCTTCATAATAATTACGCAATATTTGATTCACAAATTCGGTTCCATTCTCTGTACGAATGCGTCTGACAGTAGTGTTGAGACGCACTTGAATCATCTTAAGAAATCCGATGATGAATTTAGGTGCCTCATCTTTTGTTGCAAGAAATTTCACCCATGTAAATCAAGAGTAATCATCGACAATGACGAGGATGTACTTTTTACCACTAAGACTTTCAACACGCATTGGCCCACAAAGATCCATATGCAACAAATAAAGTTTCTCTTGGTTGGTGTCTTCAGTCTTGGGTTTGTATGTGTTCTTAGTGCTCTTCCCCACTGTACACGCAGAACACAAATGGTCCTTGTGAAATTTAAGTTTAGGAAGACCACGAACAAGTTCGTTTTTCGCCAAATGATTGATAGCATCAAAATTAAGATTGATAAACGTCGATGCCATAACGATGACTTATTCTTCAATGTTTTGGAGAGAAGACATATAGGAGAAGCGGCCATCATGTCTTGTAGGGACAAAGTATACAAATTATTCCCTCGAGTACCTTTCAACAAATCTACCCCTTCTAAATTACGAATGAAGTAGGTATGCTCTCGAAAAGCAACTTCTAGGTTTGCATTACAAACTTGTCCCACAGAAAATAAATTGTGACCGAGACCTTCCACATAATACACTCTTAAAATTATAACATTCCCAATATGATATTCACCGTAACCCATTATCTTTGCAATATGATGACGAAATTTCGGAGCGGAGAGCGATCTCCGGTCATATGCTTAGACCAACCATAGTCCAAATACTAGAGAACAATTTGTACAACCTGGTTTTCAGCAACAACAGTAGACGATGCATTGGAAACTATTGGTTCCGGGGTGTTAGCAGATATAGATATAATGTTATCAAAATTGCTAACATTTGTGTTATCATTAGATTTCTGGCGTTTTCTAATGTGAGTTTTACCAATAACATATTTTATTGTTCCAACTTTATGAGGTTTTAGATTATTAGCGGGCACTACAATGGGAGTAGACCTATTTAAAGGGCACTTGGTTCCTACAATAGTGTTGGTGTTCCTAGTTAAAGGACACACTTGTGTTTTGGTAGCCTTGGTACTCCTATTTAAAGGGCACGCTTTTTCCTCTCTATAGTGGGAGTGATCCTAGTTAAAGGGCACACATTTCCTACTATAGTGAAAGTTCTACCAGTGGGACACCACATCCAGCCAACTTAGGTTAACACTTTCCCAGTCGGTTTCCATTCTAAATTGTGCTTTCGGGCATACATCTCATTCACATGGTCAATAAGGCAAGAATCATGACGACTAGAAAAAATACATTCATTGCAATTCTAGCATTTCAAATTAGAATTCACAGTAGGCTTAGAACGCTGCACAACTGCAGAGCCTTTAGGTTTGGCTACATGATTCTTTTTATTCAAAACAAAAATAACATTCCTAGGGTGGGATTCTACTTTCTTCTTCACTTGACTACTAGATGGGGGCAAGATCCTATCATTCTTCGTGTTTCTTTTAAGCTTAGATCTTTAAGCCTTAGTAGTGGTGTTTACTCATGTAGAAGGCAACACGGGAATATTAGAAGCTGGTTTTGATTTTGCCTTATCTTTAGTGACCAATGTTTGAGATGGTTTAGTCCTAGGGCCCTTGTTAAATGGTTTGACGGCTATGAGGTTCCTTTTGATTGCACTAGAGGACGATGTTGAGACGGTGGCTGCATTATCCACAACATTCTTACCTTTTAAGGTACGAAGTGTTTCCTTTAACTCAGCCATAGCCAAAATTTTATCACAAATTTGTTCCCTCAAATCAGATATTTCCACCGACTTTCGATTCAATCGTTCAATCAATGATTGATTCTGTGTAGTGGTATTAGCACATACAGGCTTTACTGAATCGAAGAGTTGTGTATTTTTCTGTTTTAAGTTATCAACTTTGGACAAAATCTTGGAAACTCGATTATCTTGATCAAGTTAAAAATTCTCAGCGGCCTCAAGTACGTTCACAAAGTTAATCTCCTTAGATTTCTCTATGTCAATTGGCAATGATTTAGAAACCTTGTCACTTGGCTGACGTTGTTTTGATTGTAAATTCAATCTTAAATTCTTTTGAAAAGTTGGATCATCTATATTAACACTTTCGAATGACGTTTCAAAATCTCTTGAATAAATTGTTGTTTACATTTAAGTGAAATACAATGTTTTTTAATCTCATCAAAACGTTTTGAAAGCGAATTATAGGAATCTTTCAGCTTTAAAAATTCAGCGTCAGATTTGTGACAAGTACTATCTACCACATTATCCACAGATTCAACATTATGCACAATAGAATTATTATCAACAATATTATTCACTCAGACGGAAACAATATCATGCGACATCACTTGCTTTAGAAGCTGATCATATTGGCGTGTAATTCGTTCTGTTTCAACTAAACCGTTTTCATAAGCATCATCCGTTTCATTAAAAACACGTTTAACTTCATCTAATTCCAAAACCAAATCTTGATCAATGTTGCTAAAACATGCTTTAATATTGTTTACAAAGGGAACAATTTCGTCTCGAAAAGCAGCTCTAGTGTGTTCAAAATTCCATACACCTTCCGTTACGGCCGAAGCCGTCATACGTTCCTTAATGACCTTGTCGAAATCAGAAAATGTGACAACCATGGTTCTTGGGGTTCGTCTTTTAGACTATAGTTTAAGATGTTTTGTGCAAATATGTGCTTTTATGTGCTTATGTGTTTATTTTGTGTGTTTGGAGTGAGGTTTGGATATCGTTTATGGGTATATGGCACTCATAAGTAAATCAAGGAACGGTTATTTCATGTTCATGAGCCCACATGGTAGTGACTATGAAATGAGATGGTGTTATTTAGTGGTTTTACGTATACGTATATGTATTATAGAAAATCGTATTTTTACGGTTTAGGGTTTTGCATTTAGGGGTCTCGGAAGAGGCATTTAGTCACGGGAGTATTTTTTGGGATGGTTTTAAGTCATTTAGGACTTAGTTAATTAGTTTATTTCATATTTCAAGAGTTTTTATAAAACTGTATATTTTTACGTCTTTTACGGTATACGCGTAAATTTGACTAGTTTTACAGTTTTGAGGTTTTGGAGGTTTTAGGAGCTGAAATAAATTAAGGAAAATAAGGTAATATTGTTATTACAATTATTAATGATTTAAATAAAAAAACGAAATTATGGGGGTAAGGGTCGGTTATGCACGGTTAAAACAAAAGGAAGGGAAAAAAAGAAAAAAACGAAAGTGGGCAATTATACTTGGGATAGGACTTGTCAATAACTATATAAGGTGTAAAATAAGATTGGAAAAAAACATAATCTCTCGAGGTCGACGATTTTTCTTTGGTTTAGGGTTCTTCATATTTTTTTGGTCTCCCATTATTCTTAAGGTAAAAACCTTCCAATCTCTTTTCAATTTATTTGTTTTTAATGTTTTCATAATCAATATATGATGGATCTAGGGTTTATTATAAATTAAAAACATGAGTTCTTGTGATATAAAAATGTTTAGTTTTATTAGGGTTTGTGATTAAATAAGTTATGAATAATTAATTAGGTTAATCATGTTAAATTCGTCATTAAAAACTGGGCAGAATTTTTGGGTCATTGTTTTGATCATATCTAGAGTTTTTCTAACTTTTAATTTTCGAATCTTATGTCCCTGGAAAGGTAATTGAGTTGGCTTTCAAATTCAAGAAACAAGAACTAAATTGGAGGTCTGGAAGTGGGTCAAAAACAGGTTACATCAGTCGGTGTCAAAACAGTTTTTGGATCAGCCTGTTTTCTTTTTATGTTTTGAATTGTTTGGGGTACTTAGGGTTATATTGGAACCTTCAAACGAACATGAGACTTCTGATCATAACAAACTTTTCATATATTCAAAATTAGTAAATTCTGGATAGGTAAAAGTATATATATATATATATATATATATATATATATATATATATATATATATATATATATATATATATATATATATATATATATATATATATATATATATATATATATATATATATATATATATATATATATATATATATATATATATATATATATATATATATATATATATATATAGAGAGAGAGAGAGAGAGAGAGAGAGAGAGGCCTTAACAGTGTCTTCAAGGTTGCGGCCAAAGGGGAGAGTTAGCTAACACAAGTAAGGGAATAGGGTTTCTTTTACAGAGGAAGTTGATTTGGTAAAGAGGGTGTTGGACCCATAGTTTAAGGTATGAAAAACGGGACTTTTTTGGGTTAAATGTTAGCGGGGCGAGTTATGAACTAAACTAAGTTAAGGGCTTTATAGAGGGGTGTCATGAGATGCATATGGCATATAAATGGGGTTAAGTTGTAGGAAAAGGTTAGATATCCATCATAGGTTGATGAGCCATTTTGGTATGTGGTTCATGTCTTGATTGTATACGTTTGTGTGTTTAGATTTTGCTAGAGTGCGGGTACTTGGAGAAGCTTGTTCAGGTGAGTTTCATAGTCCCATGTCTTTTTATGATTTGAATTCCAGATGGGATGGAAGAGACACTGTATGGTTTTGTAAATAATGTTGTGAATGTTTTTATGTTTTGTGATGGACTTGTGTGTAAACTTATGTGATTAAGTGCTATGCGATTCTTGATTGTTATTGTGGTTTGACTTGGTACCAAGGGGATGTTGACAAGGCGGGGCCTTAGGATTGGTTCATAGGTGTATGGGCGCCTATGGGACCATGGTTATTGGTAAGGCTGGGAGCCTTGGAAACTATGGTTATTGGTAAGGCTTGGTGCCTTGGAATTGTGATTGTATGGTTAATCTTGAATGGTAGTTGTTAATGCATAATTGTAACACATTGTCCATATGTTCTTTTATTGATGGTTGTTATTCACAGCTTATAACCATTTTGGGGTTGGAGTCTAAACCTATGACTCTCATTAAATTTATGTTGACATGTTTTAGTGTCTCTTTCAGGTGAGAATGTGGTTAAGCATGAGAATAGGAGTGGCTAGCTGGGAGGCTTAGGATTGCATTTGGAGGAACCCCCTTTCCTCTTAGTCTTTATTTATGTTTGTATAAGTGATACTTTGTGGATACCTATATGTTTGTTATTTGTTAATTGTATGTCTTTGTTAAGAGGTAGGCCTGTTACCTACTTACCTAGACACATGCATTGTTTGAGATATCTTCATGACATTGTGTCACCATTTATGATATTTTAATTTTATTTAGTTATCTCTATAGACACGCTATTGTTGTGATGATATCCATACGCCGCGCCCCATATTCCGTCATGGTGGGGTGTGGCAGAATGATATCAGAGACAATAGTTATAGAGAATTAGGTTGCCTAGCCTAGTCTATAGCTTAAGGATCACTACATATAGGCGTCATAGGGTTATGTGTATGGTCTTGATTGTATTTCCCTAATTCTTATATTTGTGAATTTTGACTAGTATGAGTTGAACTATAGTTGCCCATACTTAGTCACCTGTTAATTTCGGTTTTGATTTTGATATATGAATTACTTTCACAATAATTGATGAGTTATTTTGTGTACCTAATGTATAGTATTTTTCTTTTGATGTTTCAGTCATGTTCCCTAAGAATCGTATGGTGATTCGAGTTACTAGGAGTAGGTGGATAGGAAGGATTTTATGTTGTTTCCACTCTTATGGGCGACATGACTTATAACTGATTATGATGTTGTTTTGGAGTTTGTCTATGCTGTTTTAGCTAGACTACAGATTTATGTATTCCAAGAGTTTGGTTATGTTATTTTAATAGATGGAGTTTTAGACCTTGTTGGTTATGTGGTTATGAGCTTATGTGAGTAGATGGATTTTTGTGTTATATGTTGTTTGACTCATATAAGTGTCATCATAGGAGGGAGTGCATTTAGGAAATTGTAATTGTATAAGTATGGTGGCCAACATAGTTATACAAGTACCACAACTTCAATGGGTTCTCAAGTATGATTGCATGAAAGAGGGTTAGTACATGCCTGTATATGACGAGATGTGGATTTTGGGTATATGTATAATATATGGGTTTATGTAACGGTTGCCTACGATATGGATATTTATGAGTGTGTTATTGTTTTGGGTTATGGTTATGTTGTTTGATTATGGGGTCACACGATATGGACTGGTTTTAATGATGGGTTTTATGCCTTGTGGTAAGATGGTGATTACTCGTATGAAAAAACGAGTGTATGACGCGATTGATTGATCTGACATGTATGGTAACGAGTATGTTTTGGGTGATTTAATAGGTATATATATGCGGATGTATATATACTAGTATGTGTTACGTTATGATATATGGTCGTTCAGTAGTTATTATAACTTGAACGTACCTTGTGTTTGCTCGTGTTTTTATGGTGCTAGAGTTCGATGGAGTTCCAACAACGTTTTGAGTCTTTTGATGTGTGTTTACATGCAGATATGTATTTTAATTAATGATAACTAATAAATTATCTTGCAAATAAGTCTTGCTAATTATAGGAAAACTGTTTTGAAAATAATTTGTAAGTAATAACTGAATTTTAGTTAATTAAAAAGGTAGCTTTTGCAAGATCTTTCTTTGTGTTGCTCGTACCCAATTATATTTGTCGTTGTTTCGTTCTTGGTATCTTCTCGAATTGATCACGGTTCAAAGTGGAATTGTTGTTCTTGGTAACTAAAAGGGGGACCTTTTTGTCTATTTCTAATTAAAAGGTAAATGCGTGAAGTAGTAAAAATAAGCTAAAAGCAATTAATAAAAATAAAACTTGAATTAAACTAAAACAGTAAAATACCTTAACTCAGAAAAATTGCTTATTCGGAATAAAATGCTTGATCCCGATTATGGCTTCGTTCGGAATAAATAACTCATGCGGAATAAATAACCTTCATTCGGAATAATTCTGTTGACTCGGAGTAAGCTTCATGCGGAATAATTTGTGCTCATCCGAGATACTTGCTTGGTTCGGAATAACTTTTGAAAGACCTTGGTTTGGAGTGTTTCCTTTATGCGGAATATTTGATTCACTCGGAATATTAGGCTGATCCGGAATAATGCTCATTCGGAATGTATGCTTGATTCGGAATAAAGATGACTCATTCGGAATATTGGCTTATTCGGAAAAAATCACTGATCTGGAATAATTAACAGAAAAGGTTGGTTCGGAATGTATGGTTCATCCGGAATGTTGCTTCATCCGGAATAATCTAAACAAAACCCTTCATTCGGAAAACTTAGTTCATTCCGAATAAATATGTTTATCCGGAATATCCTTTGATCCAGAATAAGTAAAACTTGCTTGGAATAATATGTTGATCCGGAATAAACTGCTTATGCGGAATAACTGGAAGGGAAAGCTGGTTCGGAATGTTTTTAACAAATCCTTGGTTCGGAATGATTAGTTCATTCGGAATCTGGGGAAATGAAACAGTCCGAAGAACAGGGGAAACAAAACACCACGAATTTTAACAAAATTCAACCAAAATAAATCTAAGGATTAAACCAAACTAACCACTAATCATCTACTAATGATAAACATCAAACCAAATCAACAAAACTGAAAACCCACTTGTTTTTAGGAATCAGAATCAACAAAATAAAAACTTAGAACTTAGAATCAATAAGAAAAGAAAGAACAAGATTAAAAGGAAACTTGATATTGAAAGATTAAGGTTTAACAAACAAAAGGAAAGATTAAACTTACAAGATTTTTAAAGGAATCAAAGAAAAATAAAAATCACCAAATACCTTAAGGGTGTTGGTTTCCTACGAAACAGGAGGAAAGAAAACAGAAAAATGAACTAGCTTTGAAAATGTGAAGGGAAGGTCTATTTATAGGCCTTGGGCTTTGGTTGGTGAGTGGGATTTTCTCCTCTCCTTTTAGTCTTCTTGTCTTTTCAGTAGAGTTGACATTTTCGACTTTGATTCGGGATTTGTCGACGAATAAATTCAACTCGTCTTTTAATTTCTTCATTTAATAGACTTGAGTTCTTCGACATATATAAATCTTCCATCTTTGGTCCTTTTCTTCGGTAAATCTTCAAATAGGCCCATTGACTTCAAATCTTTTGCATCTCTTGGACTATAGACTTCGTCTTTTCGTCTTTTTTTGATAAAACCCGTTCAATCCCATGTTTTCTTTAATATTTATCCGGTTGGCTCTGAAAACACAACAAACACACAAACCACGCATAATTCCAAACAAATGACATTAAATACGCGTTTTGGTCTCGTTTTAGCAAGCAATAAGTGGTAAAAGGATGGGTGTTTTCACACCTATCAAATCCCCTACACTTAACCATTGACATGCCCTCATGCAATGCTATAAGATATTGCAAAACTTAACACTTTTCTCACAGTCAATCAACCTTGGCCTTATTAACATATACTACTACGAAACAAAAATTAAAGTACTAAAGAGAAATAAAAGCTTGAATAAAACAAAAGGGATAGAAAACCATTTTCACTTGAAAATAGTTACATGGAAATAACTAGCAAAGAGATCAAGGACTTACATTAGGGCTTTGGTGCTGCGAAGATTTATCACCCTCAAGTTTCACGTTCCCCACACTAAGCTTAAAAACGAGATCATTGTTATTATAAGTTAGCAAAACAAACACTTACACACATTTCTTAGTTATACGCTTAAACTCCCTTATTCCTATGTGTATCTCTTATATTTTATTTTTGTCTTAGAATGATCATGAAGATGCATTTTTGGACTTATTGCGATAGTTTATTTAGGCTGAAAATAAAGTAGGACGATCTAATCCATAGTTAGCTAAAGGACAAAATCTTTTAAAACTACTTCTCGAGACCTCATAAAGTTCATATCTTGGCATAACTCGCTTCATGATTTGAGACCTTTATCGGACCGATATTTGGCATTTACTTCATACTTCAAATCTTGAGAAGACGTTCTTGAAATTATGGTCTTCTCTTCATATATAGAGTATATCTTCACTTGGAGTAGTTGAGATATTTTCTTCAAATGTTGACCACGGCTTCTTCATTATTTCTTCAATCCTTATTTGGGACTTTGATATACAACGATCCGCCTCCTTTTCGGACTTGGATCTATTTATCCTCATACCTTGTTAGGGTCTTTTCGGATAGATTTCTCCATGATCTTTATGGGAGTAATTGCTTTTCGTCGTGTGTCTTGATCCTTCATATTGATTTTCGATAAATGATTCTTCACATCACTTTTGGATCTTTAGAAACAAAATGTAGCCCTCGTGCCTTGTTAGGGTCTTTTTGTACTCGCCAATCTTCGCATCCCGTTTCAATAGTTATGCCTTGGCTATGAACTCTAATTAATACCGAGCAACTTTTAAACGGTCTTCGGCTAGAAGCTAAGTAATTTTTCAGATCGTACGACCTTACTTATTGCAATTATTTATTTACAAGTGATGGGAGGAAAAGCTAATAATTACACCAAGTGTGCTTATGCAAGATTACCGACTTATAATTGACTCTATCATTTCTCGTTCTCCACAATTTAAAATCTCAAGTAATGAGACTCGTGGATGCTTAGCCTAATAAACCAATTAAGGTATACATGGTTAAGGATACTTGCTAGAATAAACTTGGATAAGTCTATTCGGGTTGAGTAAAAATAATCACAACGGGCCTAATATATCAAAGACTTCTAAACTAGCTACACCACTTTATTAATATTTTTGATTTTTCTTTTATTTCAGACTTTATTATGGAATATATACATATGATAGCAACGATAAAAGGAAAGAAATAAAAGACATAAAAATTTAAAAATTACGACTAAATGGCCAAAGTTAATTAAAAATTTGTAAAATGCCGAAAAAGATGATTTTCTGGTTAAATGAAGGCATTTTAATGGAAAAGTCCACTTAAAACTTCGATAGAAGTCTCCCCTACACTTAATATAAACATTTTCCTCAATGTTTAAGCATGTGGGAAAAGTTTCCCCTACACTTATGACATTGTGCACGTTGGTTAAATCGAGTTAATGAGGAGACAACTAAAGTGATCAATTTCAGATGTGAGTATGAAGAAAGTTGAATCAGGATAGTTGAGAGATAGAACCGGATTTGCGGATAACATGGGAGCACGGTTCTTCAATGATTCCAAAATTTCACTTATCCCTGTAATCACATCACCATACAAACACAAGCAACCTATATAGCTCCCCCTACACTTAGGATGAAAAAATGGAAAAGGGGGATAGAAACTCGGGTTTCCTCCCGAGGAGCGCTTGTTTTTGTTAACCAAGTCACGAGCCTGACTCGGTCCCGAAACTAGTTCATGGGAAACGTGTTGAGGGATGGAATCATCTCATGAGAGATGTCCTCGCCAAAGTACAACTCCAAACGCTGGCCATTCACCTTAAAATTGGGCCCATTTGGCTGAGAAAGCTCAATGGTGCCGTAGGGAAAGACTTTGGCGATGGTGAATGGACCAGACCAGCGGCTCTTCAACTTGCCCGAGAAGATCTTCAACCGAGAGTTAAAAACTAAGACTTGATCACCAACGTGGAACTCTCGGTTCTTAATTCTAGCATCATGGATGATCTTGGTCTTCTCCTTGTAGATCAATGAGTTCTCGTAAGCTTCATTCCTCAGTTCATTTAGCTCGTTGAGTTGAATCTTGCGAAGATCACCGGCTTTGTTAATGTCGAAGTTAGCCCACTTCAAGGCCCAGTATGCCTTATGTTCCAGCTCGATAGGGAGGTGGCATGACTTCTCGTACATAAGACGATAAGGTGTACAACCAATCGGGGTCTTATAAGCGGTACGGAAAGCCCACAAAGCATCATCTAACTTATCAGCCCACGAGGCACGATGCTCTCCCACAGTACGTTCCAGAATTCGCTTCAATCTACAGTTGGATATCTCGGCTTGCCCATTAGTTTGGGGATGATAGGCGGTGGAAAGACGGTGATGGACACCATACTTAGCCATGACTCGAGCAAATGGGTCATTGCAAAAATAGTCCCGCGATCACTAATAATAGCACGAGGCACACCGAATCTAGCGAATAATTGTTTCGAAAAGTTACAAACCACCCTTGCGTCGTTAATGGGTAAAGATTTTGCTTCAACCCATTTTGAAACGTAGTCAACGGCGACAAGGATGTATTTGTTTCCTTTAGAAGAAGGGAAAGGCCCCATAAAGTCGATGCCCCATACATCAAAGATTTCACATTCTTGTATGAAATTTTGAGGCATCTCATCTTTATGTGTGATCTTGCCTTGTCTTTGGCAAGCATCACAGTTTTTAACCATTTCGTGAGCATCACAATAAATGGTGGGCCAATAGAATCCCGAATCAAACACTTTTTTGGCGGTGAAGTTGGGACCAAAGTGACCACCGGTGGGTCCTTTGTGGCAAGCCTCGAGAATGTCTAAAGCTGTCGGTCCGTCAACACATCAGCGAATAATCAAATCAGCGCATTGTTTGAAGAGAAAAGGGTCATCCCAAAAGTAAGTCTTAACATCGTTTAAGAACTTTTTCTTTTGTTGGGATGTTAACCCTTTGATGAGAACACCACCCGCTAAGTAGTTTGCAATGTCGGCAAACCACGGGGTGTCATCAAGATTGGAATTTATAGACATTAAGGTCTCAAGGGGAAAAGAGTCATTGATCTCTTTCTTCGGATGATCCCCTTGATAAGGATCCTCAAGTCTACTTAGATGATCTGCGGCTAGGTTTTCAGCTCCCTTCTTGTCACGAATTTCAATGTTAAATTATTGAAGGAGTAAAACCCAGCGAAGAAGTCTTGGCTTAGAGTCGTGCTTAGTCATCAAGTACTTCAACGCGGAATGGTCCGTGTATACAATGGTGGTGGTAAAACAAGATAGGGGCGAAATTTTTCAAAAGCATAGACAACAACTAAAATCTTTTTTTCGGTAGTGGTATAATGCAATTGAGCCCCTGTCATTGTCTTGCTAGCATAATGGATTGGTTGGAAGTGTTTATTCACTCTTTGGCCCAAAACCGCTCCAATAGCAAAGTAGCTAGCATCGCACATCAATTCAAAAGGTAGCTCCCAATTAGGGGTGACCAAGACCAGTGCCTTAGTTAGCTTATCCTTGAGAAGATTGAAGGTTTCAATACACTCTTTGGAAAAGATAAAAGGAGTATCTTTTTCCAAGAGGTGGGTCATCGGGCGAGCGATTTTAGAAAAATCTTTGATAAATCGACGATAGAAGCCCGCATGACCAAGAAAACTTCTCACACCCTTCACGGTTGAAGGTGAAGGTAATTTGGCTATGACATCCACTTTAGCACGGTCCACTTCAAGACCGGCTTTTGAGATTTTGTGTCCTGGCACAATGCCTTCTTTTACCATAAAATGGCATTTTTCCCAATTTAGAACAAGGCGAGTGTCTTCGCACCGCTTAAGCATACATTCTAAATTGGCAAGGCAAGAAGAGAATGAATCCTCAAAGACTGAGAAATCATCCATGAAGACTTCCATGGTTTGCTCAACCATGTCATGGAAAATATCCAACATGCACCTTTGGAAAGTCCCGAGGGCATTGCATAAGCCGAAAGGCATTCTTTTATAAGCAAATGTGCCATAGGGACAGGTGAATGTTGTCTTCTCTTGATCTTGGGGATCGATGGGTATTTGGAAATAACCCGAGAAACCATCTAGAAAGCAGTAATATTCATTACCCGCTAAACGTTCAAGCATTTGGTCCATAAAATGAAGAGGAAAATGATCCTTTCTCATGGCATCATTGAGTTTGCCATAGTCTATACAAACTATCCACCCAGTAACCAGGCGTGTAGGAATCAACTAGTTGTTTTGATTGAGCACAACGGTGATTCCGCCTTTCTTAGGCACACAATAGACTGGACTAACCCATGGTGAATCCGAGATAGGGTAAATCATGCCCGCATCAAGAAGTTTGATAACCTCTTTTTTGATAACGTCATGGATTTTGGATTCACCCTTCGTTGGCTTTGAATGGTGGGCTTAAATTCGTCCTCCATGAGAATTTTATGTGTGCAAAAGTGAGGATCAATTCCGCGAATATCGGAGATTTTCCAAGCGATAGCTCTTTTATGTTTCTTGAGAACTTCAATGAGACGAGTTTTCTCATCGGCTTTTAAGTCTTTAGCAATGATAACAGGAAGTTGATCAATGTCCTCTAAGAAAACATACTCGAGATGAGGAGGTAAGTCCTTAAGCTCAAGAGTAGGAGGATCCTCAATAGATGGTGTAACTAACGATGGATCATCATTAGTTACCTCTTTAGGAGAAGGAGGATAAAAAGGGTCTTCATTGAGAAGTTTCTCAATTGTAAGAATGTCTTCTTCCCAATCGGTGGGAGAATCATCATACTTAAGATCAAGTGGACCCAAGCTAGCTTCAAAATCATCCAAAAGAAAGTCACTTTCTCCAAAAGGAGTCAATGACGGAGCAATTGAGGCAACGGTCTCAACATTGGGTAGAGAAGAAAGATTACTTTTGCAAGCATCATTAAAGTATTCTTCACAAGCCTCATCGAGAACATCAATAGCATTAACACACTCATATGAATAAGGTTTCTTAGAAATCTTACCCATGTTGAAGACAATTTTATCGTCACCAACTCTCATGATTATTTCGCCCGCGGCTACATCAATGAGAGTGCGACCGGTCCTCAAGAAAGGACGTCCAACGATTAATGGAACACGAGGATCCATCTCGTAGTCAACGACAACAAAATCCGCCGGGAAGGTGAATTTGTCAACGCCAACGAAGACGTCTTCGGCTATCCCCACTGGATAAGCAACCGTACGGTTAGCTAATTCCAAAGTCATTTTGGTGGGGACTAGCTCGGAGAGAGATAATTTCTTCCAAACACTTAAAGGCATTAAGTTGATACTAGCACCTAGATCGGCTAGGGCCATGCAATTCTCTACTCCTGGAAAGTTGCAAGGAATCAAGAAGCGACCCGGATTACCAAGTTTGGTGGGCAATTTCCTTAAGAGAACCACATAGCAATTCTCATTAAGCTGGGTCTGAGCAATGTCAAGAAGCTTTTCCTTGTTACTAAGAAGATCTTTAAACATCTTCGCATATTTAGGCATGTGAGCGAGAGCCTCGACAAAGGAGATGTTAAAATTAAATTGTTTAAATATTTTGAGAAAGTTTGAAACTTGAATATCATCCTTGCTCTTTTGCTTCTCTTTCCTCAACCTTGAAGGATAAGGTATATCGGATGAAGAAGAAGGCTTCAAGGGAATAGGATCACTCACAACCACGGGTGGTGGGGGAATGGGGGTAGAAGGCAAAGGAGGTGAGGAAAGTTGCTATTTTTCCTTGTTCACAATCACGGGTGGAGGTGTAGGAAGCTCGGGTTCCATATAACCTTTTCCACTACGAGTGGTGATTGCTTTCATCTCCCCTCTTGGATTAGCAACGGTGTTACTCGGAAGAGTACCCAAAGAAGAGGGTTGATTACCTTTGAAGAGCGACCCGATCATATCACGTATATTATCCGCTTGAGTGCTGAAAGAGTATCTCATGTCTGTGCGAATATCATTGCTTTGTTTCACCATGTCATTCCTTAGCTCGGCTCGAATATCGCTCCCTTGTTTCGCCATGTCTCCTTTCAAGTTGATGAATTAACTCTGAAGATTCGTCATCTCTCTATTAGTCCTCATGAACGTCTCGATGTCTTGATTCAACGCCGTTGGTTGATTGAGAGGTGGAGCTTGGTAAGATTGATAATTTCCTTGAGGTGGGTATGGGTTTCTTTGGGATTGATATTGATTGTTAGCACGAGGTTGGGATTCGTTATTTCGGTTATAGCTTTGTTGTTGGTTTTGGTTTTGAGGAGTAAAACCGGGTGGTGAAAGATAGTTGTTTGAACGATAACTTAGCAAGTTATGGTCTCCTTGAGGACGAGCTTGATAGCCTCCCGTGGGATAAGTACCGTATGCGGCGTTAACGTTTTCACAAAAATTACCTTGAGTGGAAGGACAATCATTGTAAGAATGAGGACTACCACATGTGTCACAAGAAATAGCAACGGCTTTAGCTTGTTGAAAGTGGGTTGTAGCCATGGTCATGTAATTCTTGTTCATCTCTGCGATTTGTCGGGTAAGTTCGGCTACCTCGGGATTGGAAGTCGTAGAAGAAACATTGACTCTCGGGTTAGATCTTGAGGATGCGGATGAATCCCAATTCTTGTGGTGAGTAGTCATGTTTTCAATCAACTCTCTACACTCCTCCGGTCTCCTTTTCATAAAAGTACCACCGGCGACGGCGTTGATCGTGTCATGATCACGAAAAGTGAGACCATTGTAGAAAGTATTAATAAGAGTGACGGGGAGCATGTTATGATTTGGACAACGGTCGATCAAATCATTGTATCGTTCTCAAGCATCAAAGAGCGATTCATCATTGTCTTGCATGAATCTACTAATTTGGTTACGAAGGCTCGTGACGATGGATGGTGGAAAGTAGCGCGACAAAAATCGTTGAGTCATGTCGTCCCAAGTATGAATAGAATTCTTTGGGAGACGGTCAAACCATTTTTTGGCATGGTGAGAAAGCGAGTGGGGAAATATTTGAAGGCGAAGTACATCCATAGAAGCACCGGGCAACTTCATGCTTTGGGTGATGGTAATGCATTTGTCGAGGTGTTTGTTGGCATCATCATCCGGTATTCCGCGAAATGGATTAGTTTTCACTTGTTAGATCATGTGATGCTTCAACGAAAACTCCTGAGCCGTGATTTGCATCTGCGCAATCGGGCCTCTACGTCCATTCATCGTAGGTTGGCATAGCTCCTCCATGGTTCGTAGGTCGGGTTGGGGTAGATTATTCATGTTGGGGTGGGGTGGATTATTATTGTTGTGTACACCGGCCATGTATAAATTATCGAGAGTCTCGGGCTCGGGATAAGACGTTGATCGAGTACGCATACACTAAAAAGAAAATGCAAGAGAAAATATTTTTGGTTTTTATTGGTTTTTTTAATTTTTTTGTATTTTTGAAAATTTTATATTTTTATGGGTTTTTGAAAATTTTGTACTTGAAAATAACGTTCCCGAAAGAACGGATCCCAAAATACAATTTTTCTCACAAAAAACCGTTGATCCTTACCAAAAGAGCCGGCAGCGGCGCAATTTTAATAACTGAATTTTAGTTAATTAAAAATGTAGCTTTTGCAAGATCTTTCTTTGTGTTGCTCGTACCCAATTATATTTGTCGTTGTTTCGTTCTCGGTATCTTCTCGAATTGATCACGGTTCAAAGTGGAATTGTTGTTCTTGGTAACTAAAAGGGGGAGCTTTTTGTCGATTTCTAATTAAAAGGTAAATGCGTGAAGTAGTAAAAATAAGCTAAAAGCAATTAATAAAAATAAAACTTGAATTAAACTAAAACAGTAAAATACCTTAACTCAGAAAAATTGCTTATTCGGAATAAAATGCTTGATCCGGAATATTGGCTTCGTTCGGAATAAATAACTCATGCGGAATAAATAACCTTCATTCGGAATAATTCTGTTGACTCGGAATAAGCTTCATGCGAAATAATTTGTGCTCATCTGGAATACTTGCTTGGTTCGGAATAACTTTTGAAAGACCTTGGTTCGGAATGTTTCCTTTATGCGGAATATTTGATTCACTCAGAATATTAGGCTGATTCGGAATAATGCTCATTCGGAATGTATGCTTGATTCGGAATAAAGATGACTCATTCGGAATATTGGCTTATTCGGAAAAAATCACTTATCCGGAATAATTAACACAAAAGGTTGGTTCGGAATGTATGGTTCATCCGGAATGTTGCTTCATCCGGGATAATATAAAAAAAACCCTTCATTCGGAAAACTTAGTTCATTCGGAATAAATATGTTTATCGGGATATCCTTTGATCCGGAATAATTAAAACTTGCTTGGAATAATATGTTGATACGGAATAAACTGCTTATGCGGAATAACTGGAAGGGAAAGCTGGTTCGGAATGTTTTTCACAAATCCTTAGTTCGAAATGATTAGTTCATTCGAAATCTGGGGAAATGAAACAGTCCGAAGAACAGGGGAAACAAAACACCACGAATTTTAACCAAATTCAACCAAAATAAATCTAAGGATTAAACCAAACTAACCACTAATCATCTACTAATGATAAACATCAAACCAAATCAACAAAACTCAAAACCCACTTGTTTTTAGGAATCAAATCAACAAAATAAAAACTTAGAACTTAGAATCAGTAAGAAAAGAAAGAACAAGATTAAAAGGAAACTTGATATTGTAAGATTAAGGTTTAACAAACAAAAGGAAAGATTAAACTTACAAGATTTATGAAGGAGTCAAATAAAAATAAAAATCACCAAACACCTTAAGGGTGTTGGTTTCCTAGGAAACAGGAGGAAAGAAAACAGAAAAATGAACTAGCTTTGAAAATGTGAAGGGAAGGTCTATTTATAGGCCTTGGGCTTTGGTTGGTGAGTGGGCTTTTCTCCTCTCCTTTTTGTCTTCTCGTCTTTTCAGTAGAGTTGACGTTTTCGACTTCGATTCGGGATTTGTAGATGAATAAATTCAACTCGTCTTTTAATTTCTTCATTTAATAGGCTTGAGTTCTTCGACATATATAAATCTTCCATCTTTGGTCCTTTTCTTCGGTAAATCTTCAAATAGGCCCATTGACTTCAAATCTTTTGCATCTCTTGGACTATAGACTTCGTCTTTTCGTCTTTTTTCTTCGATAAAACCCGTGCAATCCCATGTTTTCTTTAATATTTATCCGGTTGGCTCTTAAAACACAAAAAACACACAAACCACGCATAATTCTAAACAAATGACATTAAATACGCGTTTGGTCTCATTGTAGCAAGCAATAAGTGGTAAAAGGATGGGTGTTTTCACACCTATCAGTAAGTGTATGGTATGATGTCATGACTTACATATTCTTTTTTAAGTTTGTGGTAGTAAGATATAAAAATAATTGTCCTGAAATTAATTGGATTAGTTTTCTATGGAACATGAGATAATACATTTTAAAAGGGGTAAAGAAATTTTACAATAATTTTTCTTGGTGGAGTTAAAACTTTAGAAGTATTTAACTAAGACGAAAAGAGTAAAAAAAGAGATTTTATTGTAGTAATAATAATAATAATAACACCACACCTTGTGAACGTGTAATAGTTTAGTTCCAGCCGAAATGGATTATATAAAATAATAATAATAATAATAATAATAATATAAAAGAAAATGAAAAGACGGTATTTTATAAACATGTATTGGTTTCATAATAACAAGTGAAATAAGTTTAATATTGCTAAACAAGATAATTGTTAGAATAAGATTGTAGTAAACTAACTAGTTGATATATTGATAATATGATGACGATAAAGGATGAGTTTATGGTTAAAAATGAGTATGATTGATTTTACTAGTATTGGAACTTGGTTCTTATGAGAAGTAACTAATTTGGACGAAAGTTTAAAATTTTCTAAGGTATCGAAATTTGGTAATACTAATCGTGACGAGTCTAATTTTTCGTTGTTGGCACACTCCATTGATCTTTCGGATTACATTATTTTGTTTTCAGTTTTTTTGTCTAGGGTTCGTTTTACCCTATATTTTATTTTGGGACACGATTGTTTGGAATTCTTTGGTACACGTCATGGTTGATTTAGTTATGCGGTTGTGGGAATGTTAGGATGAGAGGATAGAGTTGGTTAGTATTAATTATGGTTAGATATTAGAATGGAGAGATGTATTTTGGTTTAAAGGTTGTGTTTGTTGGAAATACGTTTTACGTATTAGAAAGGATCGGTCACTCCAACAATAGTCAATGTTATAGCTCGTAGTTTAGTTATTTACATGTATCAAACAAAGCCCAAAACCGAGCCCATGGATTGTATGGGCCGGCGGCCTTATGCAAACCCAAGCCCATCTCATGGGCTTGGGTATATAAACCCTCTCCTTTGATGGAGAGGGTAGTGTGGTTTCATTTTTACACATAGTAAAACATTGGTTTCTCTCTCTAAGTGTGTGTGTAATCCACCATCTCTCTATCTCTTTCTCTCTCTAAAAACATAAGCATAGATTTACAATCTTACAAATGGTATCAAGAGCCATGGGATGATTGTTTAGTTCTTGTGTTTGTGTTCTTGATTCTCACCATTTTTGATCCTTTTTCACACGAACCAAATTTTTTTTTGTGTTTTTATGGGTTAATCTTGATTTACTTCATCTTATTACTTGTTATAGTGATTTGGTATTGTTTTTTGGGTTAAAAACACAAAATTTTTGGTTGTTTGATTCATTTTTTGGCTTTGAATCTTGATTTGAACGTGTTACTGTACTGTCCGAGAGAAAAGGTACGTTGGAATCCTTAGTACGATCTGAAGTTGCGATTGCATAAACCCTGGGGGTTTCTACTTGCGATCCATCGTCACGATCTGGTGTTACGATCTAACTGCGATCAGTAGTACGATCCAAGTTACGATTTTGACTTCGATAGCTCACTTAGATCCTCGCTACGATCCATAGTACGATCTCTCGTTGCGATCCATAGTACGATCACTTGTTGCGATAAGGGAGTGCTATCAGGGTACGATCGTTGGGTACGATCTAGGAGTCCGATCTAAGTGCGATCATAGGGAGTACGATCATCACTGCGATCTGAGTGCGATCATCACTGCGATCTGAGTATGATCATCACTGCGATCTAAGTACGATCACAACTACGATCTGAGTACGATCATAGGGAGTGCGATCACAACTACGATCTGTGTGCGATCCACGAGTGCGATCTGAATACGATCCAACATTTTTTCAAAAAAAAACGTGTTTTTTGAAAAATTTTTGTGTAATTTCGTCTTGGAATTTTTGGTTTATCGAGGACATAATTTAGGGGATTTTAACATTATTTCTCGGTTTTAACACACTACAACAAACACATTTACTTTCTTTCATTGACCAATCAAGTTTGTAAATCTTAACTTATCGAAATGGAGTACACATCTCTTACGGACAAGTCCATCCTCTCGGGTACGGATAATCGTCCACCAATGTTGGTGAAGACTATGTATGAGGAATGGGCTTCCCGAATGGAACTTTATATGTTGAACAAGGAGAATGGACATCTAATTTGGGCATCGGTGCTCAATGGACCATTAGATTATGGTACAGTGACGGAAGGTACGACTACTCGTCCTCGCACAACGGGTGAGTTGACTGGAGATATGAAGATTCAAGATAAATGTGATAATTATGCTACAAACATCATTCTCCAAGCCCTTCCTCCAGATGTCTACAAACTCGTCAGCAAACATAAAGTTGCCAAAGAGTTATGGGATAGAATTCGGGTTCTAATGCAGGGCACCTCGTTAACTAAACAAGAACGAGAGTGTAAGCTTTATGATACTTTTGATAAGTTTGCCTATGTGCCAGGGGAGACTCTCAATGATTATTATCTGAGATTTACCCTATTGTTGAATGAGCTTAATATCTATGGCATGGCAATTCCTACCTTTCAATTGAACACCAAGTATTTGAACACTCTTCCTCCAGAATGGAAAAAATATGTGACGGATGTTAAATTGGCTAAGGACTTGCATAACACCAATGTGGATCAACTTCAAGCTTTTCTTCAACAACATGAATGCCATGTGATCGAGGCTCGGTTGTCTACACCTCAAGTTCATGATCCACTTTCAATGTATGCTTCTCAACAAAACATGGCTTATACTTATCAACAGCCATCATACTTGCAGCAGCCACCACCACACATCTATCAGCAACCATCTTATCAACCACCAATGATGCCACAGCAAGAATATCAACAAAGTGTTCATCAACAATCTTTTCAACAGCAACCACCATATCAAACATCACCATCACAAGCCAACACTTCTCCATTGGGCTATACTCCTCAACAAGGATATTTTCCAATAGAAGCACAACCAGCACAAGCTTTCTACTCTAATGAACTTCCACCAATCCAAGCACCGGTCTTTACTCCAAATGATACGCTAGCTGATGTTTTAAACCATCTCACAGCCTACTTGTCAAAACTTGTTGCAACTAGAGGATTTCCACCAACAAACAATCAGCTCTGCACCTCTTCAAATCCTCGTCAACAAGCCACTGTTCAAGATGGTCAAGTGACGGTGCAACCTATTCAGGGAAGAAAAAAATTCATATGGACCTCCTACAAGGACTGGGAACAATCAAGTTGTGAATTCTCAAGCTAATGGAAATGGAACTCCTAGGGGTCCTAAAAAGGTCGTGACTTGCTACAATTGCCGAGGACAAGGTCATATGGCTAGGGAATGTACTCAGCCGAAAAGGAGAAGGGATGATGCATGGTTTCGTGAGAAGATGTATTTGGTTGATGCTCAATCTAAGGGGAAGATTTTGGATTCAGAGGAGTTAGCATATCTTGCAGACCCAGGGGCAGCAGATACTAAAGGCATTGCAGTTGTTTCCACTTCTAATGCAGCTTATCAAGCGGACGATCTTGATGCATACGATTCGGATTGTGATGACATTCACTCTGCCCAAGCTGCTCTCGTTGCTAATCTCTCTCACTACGGTTCTGATGTCATCAGTGAGGTACCAACCACATCTAATAATATTGACGATAACCAACATCAAGTTGGGCATGAAAATGACAACCTCTAACAGCATTCGGGAACTAGTAACTCAAATGATGTGGTACCCAATCCTACACATTTGAGTGAACCTCAACCAAATGCTACGACGGGTATGGAATCTTATGCTCAACATGATTTGGTCATGGTGCCTAAACATATTATTGATCAAATGCATATGGCCCTTAGACAATCCGTAGATACGAATTCCACCCTAACTGCTGAGCTTGCGTTGCATAAAGAAAAGACCAAAACTTTTGAAATGGTCCCTCAAGAAGAGAAAATAACATGTTCTGAATTTGACCAATTTCGTTTTGAAAAGATTGAACACTTGAAAGAAATAGAATCATTAAAAGCTAATCTTTCCAATGAATTAAAAGAAAAAGAGTCGGTTGTCAATGATTTTTAGAAACTTAAAATGGATTTCGAAACTCTCGAGTCTAAAAAGGTTGAATCGGAAATTAATGCTACCAAACTTCTTAAATTCAAAGAACAACAACTTTTAAAACAATACGCTTCCACAGAAAAGGTTCATCTTTTAACTAAATCATTTAAAGAATTCGAACTTAAGCGTCTTCAAGATTTACCACCTAATCCCGGTTATGCAAAACAAGCTTAGGAATATATTCCCGGTCTGTATGATATGACCATAATTGGCAAATCGAAAGAAGCACCTTTTGTTCGTAGTACTAAGGAGACACAATCACTTGGGGATGAAACTCATTCTAAAATGCTTTCAAAATTCCATACAATTGATTATGATCAACATAACAAAGATCAATTTTCGAAAAAGACACGCATTCGCTTACAAAAGGAATTAGCAGAATTAACAGTTCTTGTGCCCCAAAGTTTGTCAAATGAAAACCTTCCTAGTACGTCTCCTACACTCGTCAAAAAGGATTTAACGAAGTTAATTCCACCGGTAAGTAAGGCGTCCGTTACCTTAAATACGGTTCACCAACACTTAGCCGATTTTGACAAGGTCATTTTGGAACGTACGACGGCCACGACCATAACGGAAGGTGAATGGAACTTTGAGCACACTAGAGCTGCGTTTCGAGATGAAATTGTTCCGTTTGTAAACAATGTTAAAGCTTGTCTTCGTAATATTGATCAAGATTTGTTTTTGGAAATTGAAGAGGTTAGACGTGTTTTCAATGAAATGGAAGATGCTTATGAAAACAGTTTACTTGAAATAGAACGGGTTTCACGCCATAATGATCTGCTTCTGAATCAAGTGATGTCTCATGATATAGTTTCTGTCTGTGTGAATACAAGTGTTGATAATGATTCTATTGTGCATAATGTTGAATCTGTGGATACCGTGGTAGATAGTACTTGTCACGAATCTGACGCTGATTTTTTAAAGCTTCAAGATTCATATTCATCGCATTCAAAACGTTTTGATGAGATTCAAACACATTGTATTTCGCTTGAATGCAAGCAACAATTTATTCAAGAAATCTTTGAAACGTCATTCGAAGGTGTTAATATCGATGATGCAAATTTTGGAAATAATTTTCGATTGAATTTACAATCAAAACAGCGTCAGCCAAGTAACAAGGTTGCTCAATCTTTGCCAATAGAAATAGAGAAATCTAAGGAGCTTAACTGTGTGAACGTACTTGAGGCCGCTGAGAGTTTTAGACTTGATCTAGACAATCAAGTTTCCAAGATTTTGTCCAAAGTTGATAACTTAAAACAGAAAAATACACGACTCTTCGATTCAGTACAGCCCGCATGTGTTGATATCACTACACGATATCAATCGTTGATTGAACAATTGAATCGAAAGTCGGTGGAAATATCTGATTTGAGGGAACAAATTTGTGATAAAAATCTGGTCTTGGCTGAGTTAAAGGAAACACTTCATACTCTAAAAGGTAAGAATGTTGTGGATAACGCAGCCACTATCTCAGCATCGTCCTCTAGTGCAATCAAAAGGAACCTTATAGCCGTCACACCACTTAACAAGGGCCGTAGGACTAAACCATCTCAAACTTTGGTCACTAAAGATAAGGCGGAATCAAAACCAGCTTCTAATATTCTCGTGTTGCCTTCTACAGGAGTAAGCACCACTACTAAGGCTCAAAGATCTAAGCTTAAGAGAAACAAGAAGAATGATAGGATCTTGCCCCCATCTAGTAGTCAAGTGAAGAAGAAAGTAGAAGCCCATCCTAGGAATGTTATTTCTGTTTTGAATAAAAAGAATCATGTAGCTAAACCTAAAGGCTCTGCGGTTGTGCAGCGTTCTAAGCCTACTGTGAATTCTAATTTGAAATGTTGGAATTGCAATGAATGTATGTTTTCTAGTCGTCATGATTCTTGCCTTATTGACCATGTGAATGAGATGTATGCCCGGAAAAATGGATTAGAATGGAAACCGACTGGGAAAGTGTTAACCCAAGTTGGTTGGATGTGGCGCCCCACTGGTAGAACCTTCACTATATTAGGAAATATGTGCCCTTTGACTAGGATCACTCCCACTACAGCGAAGAAAGAGTGCCCTTTAACTAGGAGTACCAAGGCTACCAACACACAAGCGTGTCCTTTAACTAGGAACACCGACACTACTGTAGGAACCAAGTGCCCTTTAAATAGGTCTACTCCCACTGTAGTGCCCGCAAATAATCCAAAACCAAAGAAAGTTGGAACAGTATAACCTGTTAGTGCTAAAACTCACATTAGAAAACGCAGGAAATCTAAGGGTCTCAAAAATGTTAGCACTTCTGATAATTCTATATCTATATCTGCTAACACTCTGGAACCAATAGTTTCCAATGCATTGTCTACTGTTGTTATTGAAAACAGGTGGTCCAAATTGTTCTCTGGTATTTGGACTCTGGTTGCTCCAAGCATATGACCGGAGATCGCTCTCAGCTCAGAAATTTCGTCAGCAAGTTTCTTGGTACGGTTCGATTTGGAAATGATCATATTGCAAAGATAATGGGTTATGGTGAATATCATATTGGGAATGTTATCATTTCAAGAGTGTATTAGGTGGAAGGTCTCGGTCACAACTTATTTTCTGTGGGACAATTTTGTGATGCAAACCTAGAAGTTGCTTTTCGAGAGCATACCTGCTTCATTCGTAATTTGGAAGGGGTTGATTTATTGAAAGGAACTTGAGGGAATAATTTGTATACTTTGTCTCTACAAGATATGATGGCCGCTTCTCCCGTATGTCTTCTCTCCAAAGAATCGAAGAGTAAGTCATGGTTATGGCATCGACGGTTATCTTATCTTAACTTTGACGCTATTAATCATTTGGCGAAAAACGAACTTGTTCGTGGTCTTCCTAAACTATCATTTCACAAGGATCATTTGTGTTCCGCGTGTACAATGGGGAAAAGCACTAAGAAATCTTACAAACCCAAGACGGAAGACACCAACCAAGAGAAACTTTATCTGTTGCATATAGATCTTTGTGGGCCAATGCTTGTTGAAAGTCTTAGTGGCAAAAAGTACATCCTCGTCATTGTCGATGATTACTCTCGGTTTACATGGGTGAAATTTCTTAAAGCAAAAAATGAGGCACCTAAATTCATCATCGGATTTCTCAAGATGATTCAAGTGCGTCTCAACACTACTGTCCGACGCATTCGTACAGATAGTGGAACCGAATTTGTGAATCAAATCTTGCGTGATTATTATGAAGAAGTTGGAATATCTCATGAAACATCCGTTGCTCGCACTCCACAACAAAACGGTGTCGTTGAAAGGCGAAATCGCACACTTATGGAAGCTGCTCGAACGATGTTAATTTACGCAAAGGCTCCATTGTTTTTATAGGCAGAAGCAGTATCTACAGCAGTGTACACCCAAAATCGGTCACTAATTCGTAAACGCCATGGTAAAACACCTTATGAGCTTCTCCATGGAAAAGTACCAGATTTATCCTATCTTCATGTATTTGGTTCTCTTTGCTATCCAAATAATGATGGTGACAATTTGGGAAAACTTCAACCAAAGGCTGATATTGGTATCTTTATTGGTTACGCCCCCGCAAAGAAGGCATACCGAATCTACAACCGTAACTCTCGCAAGATCCTCGAAACTATGAATGTTGATTTTGATGAGCTGACAGCAATGGCTTCTGAGCAAAGCAGCTCTGAACCCGCACTTCATGAAATGGGACCCAGTAACATTAGTTCTGGTCTTGTCCCAAATAACCCTACTTCATCATCATTTACACCACCTACTAGGAATGAATGGGATACGTTGTTTCAACCGTTCTTTGATGAATTCTTTACTCCTCCAACCATTGTTGCTCCAGAACCTGAGGTAATAGCTCCGGTAACTGAAGTTGTCGCTCCAGCAACCGAAGCACAATCAAATACATCTGCACCTACAATTGGTCAACATATACCATCCACAAGTAATTCTCAACCTACACATGTAAAAACTACCCATGTCATGCCTATTGATGATGAAGAGGATGAAGATGATCACGATTTGGAATTCGCTCAAATGCGTGAACTTCCATTCTTTGGTGTACCTATTCCCGACCCTAATCAAGCTGGGTCGTCCACCTCAGAGGAAGCTCCTTCTACAGTTTACTCCAATCCACGGATTCGTGAACATGACAGCAAGTGGACAAAGGATCATCCTATAGATTCTATTATTGTTGACCCTAATCATCCGGTATCCACACGAAGTCAGTTACAAGAAAGTGCAATGTTTTGTCACTTTGATGCTTTTCTCACTGAAGTTGAACCTAAGACATGGCAACAAGCTTTTACTCAATCATGTTGGATAGAAGCTATGCAAGAAGAACTTAATGAATTTATACGTCTTGAAGTATGGGAACTTGTCCCATGCCCGGATCAAGTGCAGTTACTCACTTTGAAATGGGTTTACAAGGTGAAACTCGATGAGTTAGGCGGAATATTGAAAAACAAAGCTCGACTAGTAGCTCGTGGATACTAGCAATTATTGGGCGTTGACTTTATGGAATCCTTTGCACCTGTTGCCCGTTTGGAAGCTATTAGACTATTCCTCGCTTATGCAACCCATATGAATATGATCGTCTATCAGATGGATGTGAAGACGGCATTTCTTAATGGTGAAATCAAGGAAGAAGTCTATGTTCAACAGCCGGATGGTTTTGTGAATCCTAATTATCCTAATCATGTGTACAAGCTTAAGAAGGCTCTTTATGGGTTGAAGCAAGCTCCACGCGCATGGTATGATCTATTGTCACAATTCCTCATTACTCAAGGCTTCGCGAAAGGCAAGGTGGATCCCACGCTGTTCATTCAGAAACGAGGTAAAGATATGATTATGGTACAAATATATGTTGATGATATTATATTTGCAGCCTCGACCCAAACATTATCGGATGAGTTTGGGACACTCATGTCTTCCAAGTTTAAGATGTCAATGATTGGCAAGGTATCATTCTTCTTAGGTCTTCAGATATCTCAGAGTCCCAGAGGCATCTTTATTAATCAATCCAAATATGCCCTTGAATCGCTTAAGAAATATAAGATGGAATCTTACGATCCCGTGGACACTCCAATAGTGGAGAAATCTAAGCTTGATGCAGATCCACATGGAGTTGCCGTTGATCCGACGCTTTATCGTGGAATGATCGGTACTCTTCTGTATATCACAGCCAGTCGACCTGATCTTCAGTTTGCTATATGTATGTGTGCCAGGTATCAAACTAGGCCTACTGAATTACACTTAGCTACTGTTAAAAGGATCTTTCGATATCTTAAAGGAACCATTAATCGGGGACTTTGGTATTCGAAGGACTCTTCTATTGCACTAATGGCATATGCAGATGCGGATCACGCGGGTTGTCAAGATACAAGGCATAGCACGAGTGGAACTTTGCAACTACTAGGAGATCGACTAATCAGTTGGGCATCGAAAAGGCAGAAAAGCGCTGCAATTTCAAGTACGGAAGCAGAATACACAGCTATGTCCGGTTGCTGTGCCCAAATTCTTTGGATGAGATCGCAATTAACCGACTATGGTCTAGGTTTCAACAAGATTCCGATGTACTGCGACAACAAAAGTGCAATTGCCTTATGCTGCAACAATGTTCAATTCTCCCGGTCGAAGCATATTGACATTCGCTACCACTTCATCAAGGAGCAAGTGGAAAATGAAGTAATCGAGCTTTACTTTGTCCGATCTGAGTATCAATTGGCGGATATTTTCACGAAGGCTTTAGATCGCGCTCGAATTGAATTTTTGGCCGACAAGCTAGGAATGAGAACCTTCTCGCCTGGGACTCTAAAGGAACTAGCAGATGAAGCGAAAGAATAGTGGTGGTAAAACTATTCTCCGTATCCTTGGTGATCATTTGTATATATTGTTTATATCTTTATCCACAAAAGCAAAATACAAAAATATAAAACCATATAAAAACCATAAAAATTAAAAAATCTAGAAAAATCCAAAAATATTTTTACTTTATTCTTCAAAGGCATGTCTTTTGGTACGATAATATTTACGGCCTTAGAAATGTTGATTAATATCGACACGGCGCCATAAATAGAGTTCGTACAAAAGTTGTAAATATTTCATAAAACATGCCTATATGACTTGTAGTTATTTCAGACTGCAACCCGGTTTTCACATTAAAGTCAGGTATTTCTTATGAAAGCTTTGGCTAACAACGGGAACTAATTTTCTCGGGCAAGGTTTACTTTAAAACCTTGTAAGGGATCAAGTTTACTTTTAACTTGGTCTAACACAAATATATGTACGCCTCAGTGCATTTATTTGTTAAAACAAGAGAAGTCTTGTTTTTATGAAGCTATCATCTCTACAACCATAGCAATCTACAATTGGTATCTACATACTCGACGATGCGACTACTCAACCGACGACTACAGCTCTTTTAATAGAACACGGGTCAACAATTGAGGGGGAGCAATTGTCAAGCATTCAGAATCTTCGACGCCAAATGTGCCAAGTTCACAAGTTGGTGTCAAGACAACAATACCAATCGTACACGTGGTGTCAAGAGATGACTTCAGACGTGACGAGGCGACCAACATATGCTGACAAGAACCATTTGATCTTATCATATGATGTTCTCATCAATCAGGTCCAACCTTGTCAATTCTTTTTAATATGGTGAATATGTGATCATGCTACAAATCGATATCATATCTCATTCATTTGGAATCATGAAGATAAAATGGATTTGCATTTTTCTTCCCAAAACATTTGTTAAAACGTCATTAAATCAATTGATATTAAAAACATCGATTGGGTTAATATTTTTAATATGGGGGAGAAAATGTGATTTAATATGGGATATTATCACAAATGGTTTGACTTAATGTGCTGGCTCATCCCAACATATGCGAAATGTTTTCGAATATCGTGGCATATGTTAAGGGGGAGCAAAACGGATTTGCATATCAAAATAGATTTTCATGGTGACATATACTTACCCAAAACCCATTTATTTCACGACGATGAAGATTGTGGTGACATAAGGATGGTAGGATAGGCAAAGTCCTATGATTCTTCCAGAACCGGAGGAATCTTCCCAAGGACATTCCATAGCTGAACGTAGCTGAATGCCGACCAAGTACTTAAGTTAGCACTGGAACAATCACAACAAGGTGCTAGTTATGACGTATTGGTAAGCATTGAAGGGGTTGAAGAATGAAAAAGAATTGTAAAGATAAAGGGTGTAAAGAAAGAAGCCCTCCTTACAACTTTAGGCAGAAACCGGGTCAATACATATGCTATTGAGATCATTTTAATGAATCTTGATATTGAAGACAGACATCATGGACCCAGTGATGCAATGCACAACCCATCCCAGCTAACTCAGATATCTCTCAAAAGGTATTTGTTTTAATCACACGAAGACAACACATTATCTATCGATTTATTCACTCCGAATAAATTGGTATTGAAATGGTGGCACTCCTCTCCAGCCTCTGATCACTAAAATCCAAAATGCACGATCGAGTCTAGAGCCATTTGAGATCATCAAATATCTCATTAGGACACACTTTCATATTTCCTTGCTTCTTCACACACTGTGAAAAGTAAGAAAGATTCTAAGAGTCCTACGCAAAATCTTCATGATCTTGCCTGAACATCCGAGTAATACGAAAGTATTTACAATGAAGATGGAAATCCTTCTTGAGCGAACATCAAAAAGCTCATGGTAGGTGACTTGTGCGATTCTTTATGAATCAAACTTGTGATAACTGGAAAGCAACAGCGGTTTAATTCTTAACTGAACTTAAACATGTTCCAGGCCTCTACGCAATATCTAAATGATCTTGCCAGAACAGTCAGAGTGATACATTAGTGTTCACGGTGATGAGTGGAAATCCTTCTAGTGTTAACCTCAAACAGTACTTGGAAGGTAACTTGCAAGATTCTATACGAATCAAGCTCGTGACAACTGGAAAGCAACGATGGTGCGGTTCTTAATTGAATTTCACTTGTTCTAGGAACATGAATTGACGGCTCCCAATCATGAGGATATTATTATCCAAATGATTCACTCTTTATGTTCGCAGTCAGCTTTGGACGGTCGAATAAAGAGAACGGGTTTACCCGCAAAATCCTGTCAGGAAGTTACTTAATTGAAACTATCCGTCACGGGTACGATATCTAATATCGTCCAACGGTCTTCACCGACCGGAGGTAAAATGCTACTGATTTAGAATGAAATGTTCAAAGCCATTTCGTTCGTGTCTACTTATGTTGCGACATTTGAAGACGGTGGCGTTGCGGGATCCAAGAAGAAGTCGTCCCTGCATGCTTATACTTTATGCACTTAATACCTCATCAAATTTAATAAAGCCTAAAAGTTAAGTCTTCCGCTGTATCGAACTCTGAAGCTTTCAAGAAGTACGAAGGTATAAGTATGTGGGACATGGTGTCACGAAGAGGCGAAGATCACAAGTGATGGATGCACGAGATCAAGGCAAGAGATTAATGCTCAAGATTGATATCAAAGATCACATCAGCATGTTCACCAGAAAAGAAAAAGAAAAGAAAGTCGAACACTACGAGCTCAAGACAAGCATAGTATGCTAGGTTTATTTCATTATTGTAACTCGGGTAACGCCCTTGTTTGGAGTGACCTCCCTTAGGGGGAGATTGTTGGAAATACGTTTTACGTATTAGAAAGGATCGGTCACTCCAACAATAGTCAATGTTATAGCTCGTAGTTTAGTTATTTACATGTATCAAACAAAGCCCAAAACCGAGCCCATGGATTGTATGGGCCGGCGGCCTTATGTAAACCCAAGCCCATCTCATGGGCTTGGGTATATAAACCCTCTCCTTTGATGGAGAGGGTAGTGTGGTTTCATTTTTACACATAGTAAAACATTGGTTTCTCTCTCGAAGTGTGTGTGTAATCCACCATCTCTCTATCTCTTTCTCTCTCTAAAAACATAAGCATAGATTTACAATCCTACAGTGTTGAAGGAATGATTAAGATTTATGGAGTTTTGGAACTTAGATTGGTTACGGGAATAAGGGAGTAAGTAAAGTTAGTTGATTGGTCATGGGAACGAGATGTCATGCTATGAGAAGTTGGTTGAAGTACCATTAGGAGATTTATAAAAGTACCATTGGATGTGAGGGTAGAGTAGAAATTTTATACTAATGGGAACATTGGGCAAGTAGCACGCAAGGGAATTGGTATAGTTATGGAGGTAAGGTAGTAGTAGTAGACACGTGAAGGAAAACATGGATGTGAAAGAATAATTGGTAGGAGGCTGATTAATGGTGATTACAACAAGTAAGGAAGAGTGAGCCATTGAGGGGTTGAAGTACATTTAGAAATATTGTGGTAGATGATTTGAGGTTAGAGGCTACTGGGTAGTGTGAAGTTCCTAGGTAACATCATAGAGACGAGAAGGAGTGCGTGGAGAGCTACATCGTGAAGCAAGAAGTTGAAAGGACTACCTGCCGGCTGCTAGAAGAATGCAAGAGATCTCGAAGGAGTCGCAGAAGCTTCAATGACTAGATTAGTGACAAGTACAACGATGTAAAATTTCCTTATGGTTCGAGATGAAGAAGAAAGAAAAAAGTAGGGTACCGGAGTGGAGCTACGAAGAGCTGGACCAATAGATCGTGATGGAGTGACTACATAACATAGGAGTAAAGGACTTGTGGAAGTAACAAGAGGGAGTCGCGTGACTACACGAAGATAGAATTTCAGGGTAGTCGATAACGAAGGATGAGTAGTGAAGCTGAGCTGAATAAGTTCGTGGAGAAGTGATTAGAGAGTCGGTTTTGTGAAGGTGTTATAAAAGATCTTTGGAAGAGACAGCTATGCATTATCCAATGCACTAGCAATTTTCATAGATTTGATGAATTAAGTATGGAATTTCTGTTGGACGGGATAGTGTAGGAATAAGGGAGAACCATGGAAGGAGAGAACCAAGTATTCCTAGAAGATGATGATTGAAAATACCTCATGTTTGGTGAAAGATCAAAGTAGAAGTATGAGATTTGAGTAAGAATTTAGAATATGGCTTAGTTTAGACAAATTAAAACTAATGTGGGTAAAAGATGAGAGTGTGATCTGCATGGAGTCACATGAAACTCTAGTCTGTCCGTATTAGGAGGAGTAAAAGAACTGGTCGTGAGAAAAACAAGTGAAGTTACTTGAAATTTTTTTTGAAGTATAGATGACTTGAAAAACGGGAAGCATAACACCATGATGTACGCCATGATCTGAGGAAGAAGAAGGAAGTGTGGATAGATGCGAATCATGAATGAAATAGGTCGAGATAAGAACCGAAGGTAAAAAGAATTGGTATAGCCTAATGAGTATACTAAGGCACTAAGCATGCTAATATTGTTGTAGTGTGGAAAGGAAATGGCACTGACCTATACTGTTTGATTGGGAGGCTTAGTATCGATAATCGAATGGATGAGAAGTTATAGGTGTGATGTGTCATGAGGGACAAAGGGCTTGGGCTAACTGAGACAAGATGAGGAGCACTATGACCTTGAAGGTAAGACAGTGTGTAGGTATAAAGGAAGTGTTGAGTATAAAAAAAATCATGAACAAAAGTGAGAAAGAAGTGTTTATGTGCTACTAATGAGCTATCCAAATTTAATGGAAGTAGTTGTAGCATGGGTTTGGATGACAGTTGATAGACTAACTGAGATAACCGTCCTATTGCTGATATGTATAGATCATAAGTTGATTTGGATTAGAAGATCCTTGTTATGATGAACGAATGAATATTTGAAATACCGTCATAGGTCACTTGTGTAAGGAAATTGGAATTTTTAAGTAGTTTGGGGCACAGACTGAAGGGAGTTGATGAACAAGATTGGATATGGGTATATTCAGCTAATTGGAAAAGGATGGACAAGTGAGAGATTTATAAAATCTTAGGAGTTACACTAAGGGTATGAGTGATTGATTTAGAGGGACTTAGGAATCTCGTTAGCGATGGTTGAGTTTTCATATAATGATAGTTATCATACTAGAAGTCGGCAAATGTCATTTGAGGCACTATATGGAAGGATAGGGTGAGTTGTCCCTATTGTGACTAGAATTGGTGAAAGATGCTACTTATATAATAATGGTGTTTGTGGGAAGGATGCGAGAAACAAGAGATTATATGTTGAAAAGGATGAAACCACTAGAGTTAGTGACAAGCTATGTAGAAAGTTTCACCTATAGTAATGGGTGGCATGTTTTGGTAAAAGGGAAAAGTTGATGTCGAGTCTTGTAGGTCCATTTATGATCTTTGGAAATATCGGACCAGTAGCTTATGGATATAAAATTAGGTGGGGAATTAAGTGGTGTACATGATATATTTCATGTATTAAGATTGGTAAATGTTGTTTGAGAATGCATATTTGCATGTACGGTTATTCGGGATTTGTGTTAATAAGAGTCTTCGTTTTATCAAAGGGTCATTTGTGAGATTTATTGGCTGTGAGATCAAGAGTTTAGGAATGAATTTAAATATTGTTGGTTTGTATATGTGGTATTTTGAGACTTGAACTAAAGTACACATAGAAATGAGAGGAGTTCATTTAGAACAAGTATCCTCATGTGATTTGTTGTTTGTGTGTTTGATCCTAAGGAGTAAATCTCGGGACGAGTTTTCTATTAGGAGGGAGTGATGTGACAACCATAGTTTTTGGGGTTCGTCACTTAGACTATAGTTTAAGGTGTTTTGTGCAAATATGTGCTTTTATGTGCTTATGTGTTTATTTTGTGTCTTTAAAGTGAGGTTTGGTTATCGTTTATGGGTATATGGTACTCATAAGTAAATCAAGGAACGGTTATTTCATGTTCATGAGCCCACATGGTAGTGACTATGAAATGAGATGGTGTTATTTAGTGGTTTTACGTGTACGTATATGTATTATAGAAAATTGTATTTTTACGGTTTAGGGTTTTGGATTTAGGGGTCTCGGAAGAGGTATTTAGTCACGGGAGTATTTTTTAGGGATGGTTTTATGTCATTTAGGACTTAGTTAATTAGTTTATTTCATATTTCAATAGTTTTTATAAAACTGTATATTTTTACGTCTTTTACGGTATACGCGTAAATTTGACTAGTTTTACAGTTTTGAGGTTTTGGAGGCTTTAGGAGCTGAAATAAATAAAGGGAAATAAGGTAATATTGTTATTACAATTATTAATAATTTAAATAAAAAAACGAAATTATGGGGGTAAGGGTCGGTTATGCACGGTTAAAACAAAAGGAAGGGAAAAAAAAGAAAAAAAGGAAAGTGGGCAATTATACTTGGGCTAGGACTTGTCAATAACTATATAAGGTGTAAAATAAGATTGGAAAAAAACATAATCTCTGGAGGTCGACGATTTTTCTTTGGTTTAGGGTTCTTCATATTTTTTTTGGTCTTCCATTATTCTTAAGGTAAAAACCTTCCAATCTCTATTCAATTTATTTGTTTTTAAGGTTTTCATAATCAATATATGATGGATCTAGGGTTTATTATAAATTAAAAACCCGAGTTCTTGTGATATAACAATGTTTAGAATTATTAGGGTTTGTGATTATATAAGTTATGAATAATTAATTAGGTTAATCATGTTAAATTCGTCATTAAAAAACTGGGCAGAATTTTTGGGTCATTTTTTTTTATCATATCTAGAGTTTTACAAACTTTTCATTTTCGAATCTTATTTCCCTGGAAAGGTAATTGAGTTGGCATTCAAATGCAAGAAACAATAACTAAATTGGAGGTCTGGAAGTGGGTCAAAAACAGGTTACATCAGTCGGGTGTCAAAACAGTTTTTGGATCAACCTATTTTCTTTTTATGTTTTGAATTGTTTCGGGTACTTAGGGTTATATTGGAACGTTCAAACGAAAATGATACTTAGATTATATATTAAATAAAAGATCTGGAGGAGGTCTAAACAAATGGGTTAGGGTAAGACCTTCTGATCATAACAAACTTTTCATATATTTAAAATCAGTAAATTCTAGATAGGTAAAAGTATATATATATATATATATATATATATATATATATATATATATATATATATATATATATATATATATATATATATATATATATATATATATATATATATATATATATATATATATATATATATATATATATATATATATATATATATATATATATATATATATATATATATATATATATATATATATATATATATATATATATATATATATATATATATATATATATATATATATATATATATATATATATATATATATATATATATATATATATATATATATATATATATATATATATATATATATATATATATATATATATATATATATATATATATATATATATATATATATATATATATATATATATATATATATATATATATATATATATATATATGGAAGCCTTAACAGTGTCTTCAAGGTTGCGGCCAAAGGGGAGAGTTAGCTAACACATGTAAGAGAATAGGGTTTCTTTTACAGAGGACGTTGATTTGGTTAAGTGGGTGTTCGACCCATAGTTTAAGGTATGAAAAAGGGGACTGTTTTGGGTTAAATGTTAACGGGGAGAGTTATGAACTAAACTAAGTTAAGGGCTTTATAGAGTGGTGTCATGAGATGCATATGGCGTATAAATGGGGTTAAGTTGTAGGACAAGGTTAGATATCCATCATAGATTGATGAGCCATTTTGGTATGTGGTTCATGTCTTGATTGTATACGTTTGTGTGTTTAGATTTTGCTAGAGTGTGGGTACTTGGATAAGCTTGTTCAGGTGAGTTTCATAGTCCCATGTCTTTTTATGATTTGAATTCCAGATGGGATGGAAGAGACACTGCATGGTTTTGTAAATAATGTTGTGAATGTTTTTATGTTTTGTGATGGACTTGTGTGTACACTTATGTGATTAACTGCTATGCGATTCTTGATTGTTATTGTGGTTTGACTTGGTACCAAGGGGATGTTGACAAGGTGGGGCCTTGGGATTGGTTCATAGGTGTATGGGCGCCTATGGGACCATGGTTATTGGTAAGGCTGGGAGCCTTAGAAACTGTGGTTATTGGTATGGCTTGGTGTCTTGGATTGTGATTGGATGGTTAATCTTAAATGGTAGTTGTTAATACATAATTGTAACACATTGTCCATATGTTCTTTTATTGATGGTTGTTATTCATAGCTTATAACTATTTTGAGGTTGGAGTCTAAACCTATGACTCTCATCAACTTTATGTTGACGTGTTTTAGTGTCTCTTTCAAGTGAGAATGTGGTTAAGCGTGAGAATAGGAGTGGCTAGCTGGGACGCTTAGGATTGCATTTGGAGGAACCCCCTTTCCTCTTAGTCTTTATTTATGTTTGTATAAGTGATAATTTGTGGATACCTATATGTTTGTTATTTGTTAATTGTATGTCTTTGGTAAGAGGTAGGCCTGTTACCTACTTACCTAGACGCCTGCATTGTTTGAGATATCTTCATGACATTGTGTCACAATTTATGATATTTCCATTTCATTTAGTTATCTCTATAGACACGCTATTGTTGTGATGATATCCATACGTCGCGGCCCCATATTCCGTCATGGTGGGGTGTGACAGCAAAGTGTTGGTGCAACGCATTTAAGCTACTAGACACCTTATTTACCGGTGGAATTAACTTCGTTAAATCCTTTTTGACAAGTGTAGGAGACGTACTAGAAAGGTTTTCATTTGAAAAACTTTGGGGCACACAAGCTGATAATTGAGCTAGTTCATTTTGTAGTAAAAAACGGGTCTTTTTATCAAATTGATCTTTATATTATGCTTAACATAATCAAGCTTATGGAACGTTAAAAGCATTTTCGATCGAGTTTCTTCCGCAATTGACAATGTCTCCTCATCATCACGAACATAAGGTGCTTCTTTCGATTTGCCAATTAGGGTCACATCATAAAGACAAGGAATATATTCCTGAGCTTGTTTTACATAACCATGATTAGGTGGTAAATCTAGAAGACGCTTAAGTTCTAGTTCCTTAAATGACTTGGTTAAGAGGTGAACCTTTTTTATGGAAGCGTATTGTTTTAAAAGCTGTTGTTCCTTGAATTTAAGAATTTTGCTAGCATTAATTTCCGATTCAAACTTTTTAGGCTCGAGAGTTTTGAAATCCGTTTTAAGTTTCTGAAAATCATCTACAACATACTCTTTTTCTTTTGATTCATTAGAAAGATTAGCTCTTAATGATTCTATTTTGTTTAAGTGTTCTATCCTTTCAAAACGAAATTGGTCAAATTCAGAATAAGTTATTTTCTCTGCTTGAGGGACCATTTCAAAAGTTTTGACCTTTTCCTTATACAGCGCAAGCTCAGTGGTTAGATTGGCATTCAAATCTACGGTTTGTAGGGCGACCACATTCATGTTATCAATAATATGCTTAGGCACCATTACCAAATCATGTTGATCATAAGATTCCATACCCGTCGTAGCATTTGGTTGAGGTTCACTCAAATGTGTTGGATTGGATAGCACATCATTTGAGTTACTATTTCCTGAATATTGTTCGAGGTTGTCATTTTCATGCTCAATTTGATGTGGATTATCATGAACAGTATTAGTTGTGGTTGGTATCTCACTGACGATATCAGAACCGTTGTGAGAGAGATTAGCAATGAGAGCAGCTTGGGCTGAGTGAATGTCATCACAATCCAAATCATATGCATTAAGATCATCTGCTTGATATGCTGCATTAGAAGTAGAGACGATTGCAATGCCTTCATTATCTGCTGCCCCTAGGCCTGCAAGAAATGCTAATTCCTCTGAATCTTATCTCTTTCCCTTAGATTGAACATCGACCAAATACATCTTCTCATGAAACCACGTTGCATCCCTTCTCCTTTTCGGGTGAGTATATTGCCTAGCCATATGACCTTGTCCTCGACAATTGTAGCAAGTCACAACCCTTTGAGGACAAATAGGGCTTCCATTTCCACTAGCTTGAGAATTCACAGCTTGAGCGTTTACGGTCCTTGTAGTGGGTCCATATGAATTTTTCCTTCCTGAATGGATTTCACCGTCACTTGACCGTCTTGAATAGTGGCTTGCTGTCGAAGATTTGAAGAAGTGCGGAACTGATTTTTCGTTGCTGGAAATCCTCTAGTTGCAACAAGTTTTGACAAGTAGGCAGTGAGATGGTTTAAGAAATCAGTAGGTTTATCATTTGGAGTAAAGACCGATGCTTGAATTGGTGGGAGTTCATTGGATTAAACAGGTTGTGCTTCTGGTGCTTCAATTGGAAAATATCCTTGCTGAGGAGTATAGCCCATTGGAGAAGTGATGGTTTGTGATGGTAATGCCTGATGTGATGATTGTTGAGTATAAGGCTGTTGAAGAACACTTTGTTGAAATGCTTGTTGTGGCATCATTAGTGGTAATAAGATGGTTGTTGTGGTTGTTGATAGGTGTGTTGTGGTGGCTGCGGCAAGTATGATGGTTGTTGATAAGTGTAAGCCATGTTTTGTTGGGGAGTAATTTGTTGAGAAGCCTACATGGAAAGTGGATCATGAACTTGAGGTGTTGACAACCGAGCCTCGATCACGTGGCATTCGTGTTGTTGAAGAAAAGCTTGAAGTTGATCCACGTTGGTTTGATGCAAATCCTTAGCCAATTTAACAGTCGTCACGTACTTGCTCCATTCAGAAGGAAGAGTGATCAAATACTTGGTGTTTAAAACGTAGGAATTGCCAGGACATAGATGTTGAGCTCATTCATCAATAGAGTGAATCTCAAATAGTAATCATTGAGAGTATCCCTGGGGACATAGGAAAAGTTAACAAACGTATTATATAGCTTACACTCTCGTTCTTGTTTAGTTAACGAGGTGCCTTGCATTAATACACGAATTCTATCCCATAACTCTTTGGCAACTTTATGTTTACTCAAGAGTTTGTAGACATCCGGAGGAAGGGATTGGAGAATGATGTTTGTAGCTTGTTTATCACACTTGTCTTAAATCTTAGTATCTCCAGTTAATTCACCCGTTGTGCAAGGACGAGTAACTGCACCTTCCGTTACCTTACCATATACCAATAGTCCATTGAGCAACGATGCCCAAATGAGATGTCCGTTCTCTTTATTCAACATATAAAGTTCCATTCGGGAAGCCCAATCCTCGTACATAGTCTTCACCAACATTGGTGGACGATTATCCGTACCTGAGAGGATGGACTTATTCGTAAGTGAAGTAAACTCCATTTCGATAAGTGATTTAAAAACGTTGATTGAACAATGAGAGAAAGTAAATGTGTTTGTTGTCGTGTGTATAAGTCAAAAAAATGTTGAAATCCCCAAAAATATGTTCTCGATAAACCAAAAATTCCAAGGCAAACAAAAACTCATGAAACTGCAACTTTTGTTAGAAATTTTTACGGAATAATTCTGCAAGTGATCTTCAGAATATTGGATTTTTGAACTTCGGAATAACTACTTCTAAATAGAAACTTCGGAATAATCGAAGTTATCTTCGCAATCCAAAAAAACAACTTCGCAATATTCCAAAAATCAACTTCGGAATAAATGACCAAAAGTTACCTTTAGAATCCTTGCCCAACATATCTTCGCAATAACTTAAGTCTTCACAATAACCCGATAATGAATCTTCGCAATAACTTGAGTAAATATTCTTCGCAATAACTACAATTCTAGGGATTTCGCAATCACAAAAGATAATCTTCGCAATAACGAAAGATGTAATCTTCGTAATAACACAACTTTGCAATCCTCGCAATATCATAATTGAATCTTCGCAATAATGGATAAATCAATATTAACAATAAAGGAAAATGAAGTTTTCGAAATATTGAAAATCCAACACTTCGCAATTCTGAAAACCCTAGAAGCAACTTCGTAATAATCAAAACCCTAGTGACCACTTCGCAATAATCACCAAAAATATTCAGAAGATGAAATTTTTCTTCAACAGACTTCCTGTTTTGTCGGATCAAACACACCAAATTCGTGATTTCAAGCCAAAAAATGATCGAAACACTCAAATGTTTCGTGTTTTTAGCCAAAGTAACAATACCAAATCTCTACCACAACTATGTAGACGATTTGTATCAAGAATAAACAATAAAAAACACAAAAAAAAAATTAGGATCGAATGATTTTGAATAAAAAAAGACACGAAAATCAAGAACACAAACACGAAAACAATACAATCATACCATGGCTCTTGATACCATTTGTATGATTATATAAATCTTGATTAATCTAGAGAGAGAAAGAGATATAAAGAGATGGTGATATCACGCACATACTTGAGAGAGAAAGTATGAAAATACATACTTTTACTATGTGAAATAATGAATGAACCACACCCTCTCCAACTGAGGAGAGGGTTTATATACCCAAGCCCATGAGATGGGCTTGGGCTTACAATGGGCTGCCGGCTTACACATGTTGTAGGCTTGGCTTGGTCTTGTTTGTTTATTATTAAGATGCTAGACTACGAGCTACTAAATTATATATTGTTGGAGTGACCGAACCTTTCTAAATACGTAAAACGTATTTCCAACAATAGTCATTTGCTAGGTTTAATTTAATAAATATATAAATATATATTTATTAAATAAATTAACTCTTTACGTATTGTGTGCAATCCCGTAATCTCGAGTTCGATCCAATCACACGACTATAAAATATAAGTCCATAAACTTACAGCTCCCACTTGGACATATTTCGAATATCGTGATTATATTGACTAGCGTCTAGTTACACTTAGCAATGTCTCTAGTACAACTCGAGTAAGGTCTCCTGGACAAAACCTTTTAACGATTCTGTATCGTTTTTATTATCCTTTTATTTCTAATACAACGTTAATAAGGATATGGATCTTAGTCATTCCTTCCATTAACCATTCTGTTTCTCGTTCACAGATTCAGCAAGATTACCAAAACAAATTTGGGTGTGGCCACACAAACATCTTACTAATCCCACGAGGGGCCCAGCTGTATTAAACTCCAAAACGAAATTGATGGAAATAAATCCCATATTGACTACGAGCAAATCTTATGAATTTTGCAAAAATTCCGAAAATAATCCTTATAGCTACTAGTTATGTTTAGCGTTAGATTATTCCACAGAGATGCACTAGCTTCACAACAGTTTCCTGGTATCTCAAGTCTAAGGATAACTATTTATGTTTTACTTGATGACAAAGATCCATAAAGTAAAAACATATAGTTACGATAAGTCCAATATTCGATTCATCGAATATCGTCCAAAATCGATCAATATACTTTCAAGTATTTGATTTATCTTAATTTAATAATATTCCTATATTATTAATCGACAACGAACATTTAGCATAAAAATTTATTCATGGATTAAAACATGTAAAATAGGATACACTAATTAAATAATAGGAATAAACGAAACCCAATCTTTAATTTATTAAATAATAATGTCATAACATCCTTTATCTAAATACTAATCACAGATTTATTACATGAGTTCGCTAGCTAGTTGCAGCCCAATCTCCTTGGCATGCTTAACTACCTTTGGTCTAGGAAAACCTTAGTTAAAGGATCGGCTACGTTATCATCTGTGTGAAGTTTTATCAATTTGATTTCACGAGCTTCAACTTGTTCTCGGACGTAGTGATGTCTACGCACAAAGTGTCTGCCGCCTTTCATGACTCCAGGGTCATTGGTAAATATTATTGCGACAGAATCGTCACAATACATATTTATAGGTTCTTTAATTGAAGGCACCACTCCTAGATCTTGAATAAACTTCTTAATCTAAACAGCTTATGAAGCAACCATGTACTTAGACAGAGTAGCATGCATTGCGATCGTTGTCTATTTCTTGCTCTTCCAGTCAACTGCACCTCCATTGTTAAAAAAACGTAACCCGTCTGAGACTTCGTATCGTCTTTATCACATTGTCAAGACGCATCACAGAAACCTGTCACATTCAGTTATGTGTCTAGTTTCCCTCCATATACCAAAAACACATCTTTCGTACTCCTCAAATACATTAGAATATGTTTAACAGCAGTCCAGTGGAGCTTCCCTGGATAATGTTGTTATCTTCTGACCAAGTTCTGAGCAAACGGCACATCAGGCCTTGTGCATCTAATAACATACATTATAGATCCTACAGCCTAAGCGTAAGGCACCTTCTGCATGTATGCCTCCTCTTTAAGAGTTGATGCATCCATCTCATGACTTAGATTATCCTTAACTTCCGTAGGTTGAAAACCTTTCTTGGAATTATGCATATTATACTTCTTCAAAATGTTATCTATATAAGCATCTTGACATATACCAATTAACCGTCTTTTCCTATCCCGATAGATCTTAATTCCCAAAATGTATGGACCTTCTCCTAAATCCTTCATAGAAAAACATTTACCAAGATAATCCTTAACAGCTTTAAGTCTTGGAATGTTACTTCCCATGATTAATATGTCATCAACATATAGGACTAAGAATACTACATCACTCCCACTAGCTTTTTGATATATACATGGTTCATTAAGATTCTGAATCAATCTAAACTTTTTGATTTCTTCATCAAATCTTTTATTCCATTGACGTGATGCTTGCTTTAAACCATAAATGGACCTTTGAAGTTTGCACACATGTCCTGGATTCTTAAGATCAACATACCCTCCTGGTTGCTGCATATAGATGTCTTCATCTAAGCGACCGTTCAAGAAGGCAGTCTTAACATCCATTTGCCATATCTCATAGTCATAGTATGCTTCTATAGCTATGAGAATCCTAATAGCTCTTAAGTCTGCTACATGAGAAAATGTCTCCTCGTAGTCTACGCCAAAAGTTTGAGTAAAACCTTTAGCTACTAAACGAGCTTTATAGGATTGTACTTTTCCGTCCATGTCGGTTTTCTTCTTGTATATCCACTTATGTCTCACTACTTTAGCATTCGGTGATGGTTCTACAAGAATCAAAACATTATTTACTTTCATGGATTTCATTTCCTCATCCATAGCAACCATCCACTTATCCTTCTTAGGATCAAGTATGGCGGATTTATAATTAGCGGGTTCACCAAGATCCCCTAACTCATCATCATCCTTTATGTTAAGACATATATTTCTATTTGCATTTTTAATCCTTTTGGATCTACGAAGAGGAACTAATTCCGGTGTAACCGCCAAACTTTCTGGTTCTATAGGAATTACATCGCTAGTGTTTTAAGAAGGTAATGTATCTATATGACTCTCTTCAAGATCATAATTTCTCCCACTGATTTATTGATTTACAAGATCAGATTCAAGGAAGTCTCCATACCTAGCAAAAATCACTTTGTTCTTAGGTGGATAATAAAAGTAGTATCCCATAGTTTCCTTAGGGTATCCTAAAAAGATACATTTTATAGATCATTGTTGGAGTTTGTCACCAAAGTCACGTTTCACATACGCCTCGCAACCCCAGATCTTTAAATAAGACAAATATGGCTTCTTTCCATGCCATAGTTCGTATGGTGTCTTATCGACCTTCTTATGGGAACCATATTTAAAATGCAAACAACAAACTCTAAAGCATAATCCCAAAAGGATAAAGTAAAGATGTAAGATTAAACATAGATCGCACCATATCCAATAATGTACGATTTCTCCTTTCAGATACACCATTTTGTTTTGGAGTATAGGGAGAAGTAAGATGCTGAACAATTCCATTCTTACTTAGATAATCTATAAACTCTTGACTTAAATATTCACCACCTCTATCAGAACGAAGAGCTTTAATCTTCTTCCCTAATTGCAGTTCTACTTCTACTTTAAACACTTTGAATGTTTCAAATACCTCATGTTTATGCTTAAGTAAATAAACATAACCATAATGGCTATAATGATCATGTTAAGAAGTAGCTAGCAAATTTCCTTGACGTATGGCTAAGTGGTCCACACACATCAGTATGTATAAGTCCAAGTAGATCAGTAGCTCTTTCAATATTGCTATTAAAAGGTTTCTTGGTCATCTTTCCAGAGATACAAGAACCACATTTATCAAATGATTCATCATTGATACTTTCCAAAAGACCTTCACGTTGAAGCTTTTGTATACGAGTCTTCCCAATATGGGCAAGTCTACAATGCCAAAGATAAGAAGAGTTCTTGTCAAACTTTCTCTTCTTACTCATGCTAAAGACAGATTTATCATTCTTGGATTCATTATCATGCATGTCTATTTCAAACACACCATTCATAGAAATTGCATTAAAATAGAAATACCATTTTTCCAAACAGAAATTCCATTAATATCAATCGTGTGAACGAATCCATTATTTAACAAACAGGAAAAGGAATTAACACCCCTAACAATTGTATGTGCATAATAATAGTCATTTAAAATCAGTACTAAACCCAAAGGTAAAACTAGATTAAATGTTCTTATAGCTTCACCGATGCTTGTGCGCCATTGCCCATTTGTAGAAATTGTTCCCCCTAGGAAAGCTTCCTTTCCATATTAAATCCCTGCAGCGTATTACTAATGTTAATACCGCATCCCGTATCATATACCTAGGAATTTAATTTGTATGTTAAATTGGACAATTAAATCATAAATAAAGTACCTGAAGCTGCAGCGCTCTACTCAGACTTTTCTTTATTTCTCGCAAATCTTCGAGGTAAAGAGGGCAATTTCTCTTCCAGTTACAACTTTCCTTGCAATGGTGACAAGTCTCATCCTTCTGAGATCTATTCTTCTTGACAAAGCTCTGCTTAGGTTTCGAATAAGTCGCAACTTGTTTGCCCTTATCACCCTTGCCTTTACCTTTCTTCTTATTAGCTTGCATTTCTGGCTTACTCACTCTACCTTTTTGTATGGTTAGTACAGAAGGGGTAGTGGTAGATTCCTCCTCTTTCAACCCCTTTTCATAGTCAATGAGCATTGCATGCAAATCAGTAATTGTATTCCCCGTGTAATGCATATTATAGTTTCTAACGAAATCATTGAAGTCCTTGTTAAGGGACTTATTGATCAAGTTGATAGTCATATTATGATCATAGGGTTGTACTAGTGCAATGAGCTTTTCCATATAACCCCTCATATCCAAGTAATGGGCACTTACAGACTTTCCTAGAGCTTGCTTGTAGCTATGCAAAGCATCTACTAAGTCGTAGATCTCCACAGCTTGCGGCTTCTCGAACATAGCCTTAAGCTCATCAAGCATTCGCTTAGGCAAAAATAGCTCATACTTCTGTTGAAGTGGAGGAGCCATTTTTTATAGAATTAAGAAAGCCACCTCCGAGTGCTTCTTAACATTAGTAGCGTGTTCAATCCTTTGCGTATCAGATGCTCCTTCAGCAAGATCCTCCGGATAGGGAGTAGTCAAGATATCGATAGTACCCACTGCTCTCAAGACAATTCTTAGCGAGCGGTACCAATCATTGAAGTTTGGGCCAGTAAGTTCAGGACGTTTAAAGAAAGATTTGAACGCGGAACTTATAGTGTTATTGGTGGGTTGAGCCATTTCTACAGAAATAAGTTCAAATATTAGTATTTTCGATAACAAAATACTTTCAAAAAAATAAAATTATCCCTGTATAAAACCATATTATTTTCCTTGAATTCTAGAACTATATTGACATAAATTCATTACATTAGTTGATCTGCTAGTAATGAATGTACTCAACATAGCGACTTGTCGAACAATTCAATTGACAAACAATTTTCAATTTCTAGATATTTAAGGGATTTACATTGCCAAAAAAATATTTTGCATTGTAAACATGTTTCATCCCTTCTGAATGCAATAAGTTTACAGATCTCACTGAGTAACTTAATTAAGTCGTCTAATCTGAGTAACGTAAAACCATCATACGAATTCTCATTCTACAAATGGTTTTCTCTCCATCACAACATCACCCAAAAATTTCATTTGATGACAAAGTAATTTCTTGTCACACCCCACCATGGCGGAATATGAGGCGCGGCGTATGGATATCATCACAACAAAATGGTGTCTCAATAGAGTAATACTAAATGCAAAACAAATGTCATAAATGGCGAAACAAACGTCGTGACAATACCTCAACAAAATGCAGGAGTCTAGGTAATTAGGTAAAAGTCCTACCTCTTACCAAAGACATTCAAATAACACACATCAAACATATATGTGTCTACAAATTATCACTTATCCAAACATTAAACAAATATTAAGATGAAAGGGATCCCTCCTAATGCAATCATAGCGACCTCTAGACTCTAGCCACTTCTAACATCATCCTTCTCAACTATCCCACCTGAAAATGACACTAAAATCTGTCAACATAAAGTTGGTGAGAACATAGGTTTAAGTTATCGAAACATCATAAGAAACCTTGTGAACCGCTGTAAATAAGTAGAAGAAAACAAGTTAAAGCAATTGACCATAATGTGATAATCATGTTAAATGCACCTACAACAAAACTCAAACCAACTACCAATCACATCTACAATTCACAAAGCACACTATAACAATCAAGAAGCATCCCATCACACATAAAAGAACAAAGCACCACACTCATGTCACACACATAAAAGAACAACGCACGACACTATCCGGATGTTTCCCACACCACTTGTGGAAGATGAACCATATCCCCGTCGAGATATCTTGCCTCTGTCGAGACGATGCACAAGTACTCAGAACACAAGAACTTAGGATGGATCGTGCCCCCCGCTACACACACATCACAAATGGTCCCATAGACGCCCATACATCTATGTACCATACCAAAACAAGGCTACCCGCCTTACCAATATCCACTGAGATGGTACGTATCCCCTGATCCAAATCATAAACACAATCAAGATTCACATATCAAAACACATATCAAAACACATAACAAAACACATAAGCACGCATGTCACACAATAACACATCTATGTCCAAACCTTTATAAAATTATAGTACCAAAACATTTTAAGAACACCACAAGTGTCATATCCATCCCATACTAGAAGAAAACATTTAAAAACCCAGTGAAAATGGAACTATGAACTCACCTTGCGAAAAGCAATCCAAAGTTTGCTCATGAACAACCAATTACCTAAAGCACATGATACAATAATACGCACGTCAACATTGACTCCGGAACTCTAATCCTTTATTAATGTAACAATCCCTATGATGGATACATCTCAAATCCTTTCTCAAGTCAGCCCCATGTTAGCCCTCTAAGTGCCCATTAACCCAAAATACCCAAAACATTATTTTAAGCATTGTCGTACAAACATTAACCTTGAACTCGACACTTTTACAAATAATTCGACCAAGCTACTGACCCCTATAAGCTATACACTATGAATATTTGAAACGTACATTCCGAGTACATAATTTTAGGTTTTTGAATCAGCCAAAAAGCTTTAAAGACGAATAAGTTATGACCAAAACGATTTTACCTAAAATCTGTCAAGACGTTAGCGATAGTTTCTAAGACAATTTAGTGACGGATTCTGACAGATTAGCGACAATTCCTGACTACTCTGATTTAAACTTTAAAAACGATTTTAAACCCTAAAGACCCCTCATTAATTACCAAATTCAAGACCTAAATTATGTTAATTCCAGAAAATTAAAAACACTAATCCATCACATGATTTATATGATTCTAACATAATTAATTTAATAAGAACAAAGATTAAAACTTAATTGTACCTTAATTTATCAAAGATTAAGATTTTGAAAAACCTTAATTTTTATCTTCTCTTTTTTTTCTCTGCTTCGTTCACCTTTTTTTCCTGCGTTTGATTTGTGTGAGTTTTTTTTACAAATGCTATTTATATCCTAACACTTCCTAGTTCAAGCCCAATACGAAAAACCCATTTTTTTTTCCTTTATTTAAAACATCCGTAGTTTTTTTGTTTTATATTTTTGTCTTAAGTTTGATTGTCCAAATATTTCCTTATTTATGAAAACACTTTTATTTATTTTTAAGACATCCTATTTTATAAATAATTTAAAACAATTGTTCGCTTGCATTTTTTTATTAAAACCATTTGTCACTTAAAATTTTATTAAACAAAATTTTACTATCTATGACACTCAAATATATCTATGAAAAATTCTAAACTAACCCGAAGCTATAAACGTACACCACTAATTGCATACATATATAATTACATAAAAATACTACGTACACGGTAATTAAATACGTACACATAAAATGACCTCATAAAATACCATATTCTATCATAATCACATCCATGTGAACTAATGAGCACGAACTATCCCCATTGTATCATATACTGTACTACGCACTACATAAACGATGTTTAAACCCAAATCAAAGTCTCAAACACAAACATATAACACATAAACGCACACTCAGCACATAATCAAAGTCAAACAGTCACAAATGGCAAATCTCAAAATTTAGGGTTGTCACAGCACTCCATCCTAATAGAAATCTCGTCCCGAGATTTACTCTAAAAATTGGAACTCATTCCCAACAATAAATAGGAATACAAATCTTACACTACCTATTCACAGCCAAACGCGAACTCAGTCTACATTAAACAAATTTCAACCAACTACACATCATCCTCTTCAATAATAACACGGCGTTTCCCATAATGAATAACTAAATCGAAGAAATATTTCCCCTGTTACATATGAATCCAAAGCTAGATTTAGAATCACCAAATACGGATAACGAATCGAACCACAGATTACCAACGGAAGTCTAAGTGAACGAATTTAAAAACCTGAACCAAAACCATGAGACTCTAAAAGATACTCAAACATAAACATGTATCGACTCCAAACGAACCATGGAAGAGGACCAATGACTCAAGAAGCACCCAACGACAACCGAAACATATTACGACCACATGAAGTGAACATAACACCACACTTGAATCCCACCCTACTGGATTTATGTTGTACCATGATCTAAGAACTTCAAAAATTGATTCACTTTCTACTTACACGCTTAACCTCTCCGTTTGGTCTCTACGCCAAAATATTGTTTTTACAAAACTGATTTTCTGTACACACTAAATATTCGACACCAAAAGCCCGATCTAAACACCATAAATTTTATTGAAAAACTCCAGTCCTTTTATATACATCATAAAAAGTTTCCAAATCAAAAATCTTTTGCTATCTCATCCGTTTGGTTAGGTTTTGAATCATATTCCCGAAATCCAAATTTATTCCTAAACAACATACTGTTTTTGTAAAAATTGTTTGACGACCTTCCCGAACTCCATTTTCGACCAACCTTACATTTTTTAAAAGTAGACTCTCTAAACTTAATTTAAAAAAAAACTCGACTAAAGGTGCTACCTACCGCCTGGAACAGTCAACACAAGACAACCCTAAAAATCAGACTGTTTTACGCCTTTATACACCAACCCTCTAAACATCATTAATTATCCCTCAATTCTTAACACAAACCCTAAAATAATTAATGGATCTTAATCTATATATTTTTTAACCACGTTTCCGACAGTTTAACCTTATTTTTCGCCGACTACCAACAACTATTTAACTATTTGCAAATTCCATTTTTTTACCATGTAAGACTCAAAACAAAAGATATCGTTATAAAAAAAATCTCCACCATCTCAATGGCCTTCACACCAAAAGTACCGTACAAACGAACACGTGAAATGAGGACTCGATAAATGCGCTACTATGAAAGTTGAACATCTCAAAGAGAAACAAGCTAGCAAACCTTCCCAAGAATATAATCGATTAGTAGAAGGGAATCATACATATATAGGCATATTAGGATATATACACTCAAATGCATCCAACATATATTATACACGCATGTATTAACCCTCTTGCATGCAACCATACTTAGAAATCTATTGATGTTGTGGTACTCATATAACTATATTGGCCACGATACTTATACAAGTCCCCTTTCACCAATGCACTCCCTCCTATGATGACACTTATAAGAATTAATACTACATATAACACATCAATCTACAAACTCAAATAAGCACATAGATCCTACAACTCATATAAGCACATAATCCACAGCATAACATAAGGTCCAAAATTTCATGTCTCAAAATAACGTAGCCAATGCATGAAACACATAAACTCGTTATCTAGCTGAACCAGCATAGACAAAATTCAATGTATAAACAACATGAAAGCATAATTAAACGAAATCCAACAATGACTAGGGTATACGACTATGGTTCAACCCGCATTAGTCAAAACTCGAAAAGAAAATAACATGTAGCTAAGTATGAACCATAGTAGTTCATAACTTAACAAATATAGAGAAAGTAACATCCAAACACATCAATTATTATTAAATGCACAAATACTCCTATGACGTCTATATGTAGGGACCCTTAAGCTATAAACTAGGCTACGCGATTAGGCAACCTAATTCTTTATAACCATTGTCTCTGATACCATTCTGTCACACCCGCACCATGGCGGAATATGAGGCGCGACGTATGGATATCATCACAACAAAATGGTTTCTCAAAAGAGTAATACTAAATGCAAAACAAATGTCAAAAATGATGACACAAACGTCGTGACAATACCTCAACAAAATGCAGGAGTCTAGGTAAGTAGGTAAAAGTTCTACCTCTTGCCAAAGACATTCAAATAACACACATCAAACATATAGGTGTCTACAAAGTATCACTTATCCAAACATTAAACAAAGACTAAGAGGAAAGGGATTCCTCCTAATGCAATCCTATCAGCCTCTAGACTCTAGCCACTTCTAACATCATCCTTCTCAACTATCCCACTTGAAAATGACACTAAATTCTATCAACATAAAGTTGGTGAGAAAATAGGTTTAAGTTATCAAAACATCATAAGAAACCTTGTCAACCGCTGTAAATAAGTTGAAGAAAACAAGTTAAAGCAATGGAACATAATGTGATAATCATGTTAAATGCACCTACAACAAAACTCAAACCAACTACCAATCACATCTACAATTCATAAAGAACACTATAACAATCAAGAAGTATTCCATCACACATAAAAGAAAAAAGCACCACACTCATGTCACACACACAAAAGAACAACGCACCATACTATCCGGATCTTTCCCACACCACTTGTGGAAGATGAACTATATCCCCGTCTAGATATCGAGCCTCCGTCGAGACGATGTACAAGTACTTAGAATACAAGAACTTAGGACGGATCGTGCCCCCCGCTCCACACACATCACAAATGGTCCCACACACGCCCATACATCTTTGTACCATACCAAAACAAGGCTATCCGCCTTACCAATATCCACTAAGACGGTATGTATCCCCCGATCCAAATCAAAAACACAATCAAGATTCACATATCATAACACATATCAGAACACATAACAGAATACATAACAAAACACATAAGCACGTATGTCCCACAATAACACATCTATGTCCAAACCTTTATAAAATTATAGTACCAAAACATTTTAAGAATACCATAAGTGTCATATCCATCTCATACTAGAAGAAAACATTTAAAAACTCAGTGAAAATAGGAATAGGAACTCACCTTGCGAAAAGCAATCCAAAGTCTCCTCACTAACAACCAATTACCTAAAGCACATAATACAATAATACGCACGTCAACATTGAATCCAGAACTATAATCCTTTATCAATGTAACAATCCCTATGATGGATACATCTCAAATCCTTTCTCAAGTCAGCCCCATGTTAGCCCTCTAAGTGCCCATTAACCTAAAATACCCAAAACATGATTTTAAGCCTTGTCGTACAAACATCAACCTTGAACTCGACACTTTTACAAATAATTCTACCAAGCTACTTACCCCCATAGGCTATACATTATGAATATTTAAAAAGTGCATTTCGAGTACATAATTTTAGGCTTTTGAATTACCCAAAAAGCTTTAAAAACGAATAAGTTATGACCAAAACAATTTTACCTAAAATCTGCCCAGACATTAGCGACAGTTTCTGAGACAATTTAGTGACGGATTCTGACAGATTAGCGACAATTCCTGACTAATCCGATTTAAACCCTAAAAACGATTTTAAACCCTAAAAACCCCTCATTGATAATCAAATTCAAGCCCTAAATTATATTAATTCCAGAAAATTAAAAACCCTAACCCATCACACGATTAATTACATGATTCTAACATAATTAAATAAATAAGAACAAAGATTAAAACATAATTATACCTTAATTGATCAAAGATCAAGATTTTGAAAAACCCTAATTTTTTTCTTCTCTTTTTTTCTCTGCTTCGTTCACCTTTTTTTCCTGCGTTTGATTTTAGTGAGTTTTTTTTACAAAGGCTATTTATCTACTAACATTTCCTAGTTCAAGCCCAATACAAAAAGCCCACTTTTTTTTCCTTTTTTTTAAACATCCTTAGTTTTTATATATATATATATATATATATATATATATATATTTTTCTTAACTTTGATTGTCCAAATATTTTCTTTTTATGAAAACATTTTTATTTATTTTTAAGACCTCCTATTTTATAAATAATTTAAAACAATTGTTCACTTGCATTTTTTATTAAAACCTTTCGTCATTTAAAATTTTATTAAATAAAATTTTACTATCTATGACACTCAAATAAATCTATGAAAACTTCTAAACTAACCCGAAGCTATAAACGTACACCACTAATTGCATACATATATAATTACTTAAAAATACTACATACACGGTAATTAAATACGTACACATAAAATGACCTCATAAAATACCATATTCTATCATAATCACTTCCATGTGAACTAATGAGCACGAACTATCCCCATTGTATCATATACTGTACTACGCACTACATAAACGATGTCTGAACCCAAGCCAAAGTCTCAAACACAAACATATAACACATAAACGCACACTCAGCACATAATCAAAGTCAAATAGTCACAAATGGCAAATCTCAAAATTTAGGGTTGTCACATTTCAAGTGTTCGTCAATTAGGAGCATTCGACTTAAATTTTAAGGGTATAAATTTTGATGTCAAAATTAATGTATGGAGAAGCATGCATACAATCTCCATAGCATAAGTTTAATAAAACATTTAGTAAAATCTTTCACGAGATTAAATTTCTTCATAAATTATGTTGCGGTATTGGTTAAACCAATCAAAGAATTTACCCACAACTATTCACAACGTTCTTTTGCTAGAACTCGGTTACCCACAAAGCTATACCCTTATTCTTTGTGTCTCGGATGTGAATTTTTGGTAAATTACCCTTAAGGTATAATTCAATTAATAATCGTTGGTAATTTCAATTTGACGCACAGGCGAGCTGGGAATTCGGTCAACGACTAATGGCATAACACCTCCTTCCTTAACCGGGTACATGACCAGCGGTACGTTAAACCCAATTTATAGTTTGTCAAAAGGATTAGGCCGTTAGATTATTATTCCAATTCACCAATCAACGTAATCTTATGCAATTTAAATCTCTAACAATTCATTATTTTAATATGATTTAGTCCATATTATTTCTTTTCTTAAAAAACCCTTCTTTACAACAATTCAACAATTTTTAATATAAACAAGTAAAAAAACTAAATCATAAACACATAATAACAATTTATATGTGCAATAAATGAATCAAATCGCCACATGCATACGATTTATTCAATAATCTTCAAATCTAGGTCTTTATATTCATATAAAAGTCTTCTCTAATTCTAGATTTATTGAATCAAATAATCACGTAGCACAAAACATTATATAAACATATAATTTTACGATCCATGAAAGCTTGCACGTAATCATGGATTCCCCACAAATCTTAACAATTAAATCTCTACGGATCGTAACCATACATGACATAACAATTAATCATACAATTTAATCTAAAATTATCCCACATGTAATTTAGGGTTTCAAAACAATTCTTTTTTTAATTAAAATTCGGCCACAACACTAATTTTTTTTAAAAAACCCTAATTTTATGAAAACCTAAAAAAAATGTAGTTTTAACTCAAAACAATTATTAGTTAAAAACATTAGATTTTCGATAATTATAACATGTTAAAACGGCTCTCCGATACCACTAAAGGTGTATTAACATCATAACAATTATATAAAACCCTAAACGAGATCAAAGCACATATAGCGGAAGCGATTTAACAAGATAATAATAATAACACAATTATAATTAATCGAATTAGGGTTACATACCTTTACGCTAAATAAAATCCACAAGACGAATAACGAATCACCAATTCGGGTTTATACCGTATAATACCAAGATATAATATAAAGTAAGATTATATTACGATCTTGTACACACGTAATACAACGAGCTAACCGTGATTCTAGAACGTGAAAACCGAGCTACAACGCTTGTAAATAATCTACCCAACAACCCTAGAGAGGGGATAGGACTAGATTATTAACACAATCGATCAACCAAGAAAACCAACCAAAAACCCCTTCGTGGGAATACCTTGCGATCGACCTAGAGGAGAGGGAGAGAGGGGATCCAAGTTATGAAGATTATGAGGGATAAGGAGGTGTATTTATAGGACTAAAATCTAATGTAGCCCAAGTAAATAAAAGGCAACTTTTTTTGCCCCCCCCCCCCCCCCCCCCCCCCCCCCCCCCCCTCTCACCCCCCACCCCACCCCCCCCCCCCACCACCCCCCCCCCCCCCCCCCCCCCCCCCCCCCCCACCCCCCCCCCCACGCTACACCCCCTTGTGGGGTGTTCCGGAACCTTCTGTCCTTCTTCCTTTTAATCCTCTTACTCTATATTATTTTAACACTCGTTAATACTTACCTATTAGTTAATTAACGATTGTTAAAGTTATATATTAATTTGCTCGGATTAATTTAATAAATATATAAATATATATTTATTAAATAAATTAACTCTTTACGTATTGTGTGCAATCCTGTAATCTTGAGTTCGATCCTATCACACGACTATTAAATATAAGTCCATAAATTTACAAAATATTCACTTCTAAACAAGTAGTAATCAGTCATATGACCAAGGATTTGAGTGATTTTAGAAGTATGAAAGAATCTGGAATTATATGTGCCAAAGAGGTGAAGAGAAAATCTGAGAATGGTCCACTATTTATTAGACAAGGCTCCAATGGCTATATCTGCCCGCGGTTCTTTATTGCAGCCCTCGGTTCCTTATGGATAAGGAACCGGATAGCCACTTAAGGAACCGCCGGAGTAGACACTCCTTTTTGTCTTTTAGTGGTTTGGTTCGAATCTGGTGATTAAAATATCTTGAAAGGATATTCCAAACCTAGATAAAATATGCCATTTTCAAATTTTCAAATTTTCAAATAATTAATTTAATAAAATATTTTCTTAAAAAGAAAGGTTAATAAAAACTTGTGACACTTAATAAAAAGTGAGTTTTAAGAAAATATTAAATCCTTGATCACTTAATTAGGATGAGTACTTGTTTGTACATACCTTATGTGACAATGGTAGAAATGAAAAATACTTGAACTCAAGAATTCGTTTTTCTTTGATTTCGTAAATGCTTGTTTTTACATATTATCGTAATCAAAACAAAGCGAGACCAAAAAATGCAAGTAACGTTTTTAGGCATCATTGCATTAACAGTCTCCCCCTTTTTGATTTCGACAATACATAAACTCAACCACAAGAAAAACAATATTTTAGAAGACGAGTTTATTTCACTTCTCCCCCTTTGTCGAAGCAAAAAGGTTGCAAAAGTATTTGTAGAAGAGAAGAATCGGACATTGCAAAAGCTCCCATTTGGTGCCTACTCCCCTTGCTTGGGGCACCAAGGAATCGAGATATGGTGACAAGCTACATAGAAGGGTTAGTAGAAGAGAAGAAACACCCAACAAGATATAGCAAAGGTCACAACAAAAATAAAAGAGAAGAGACCAAGATCCAAGATAATTCATGTTAATAGGAAACATGAATAAAAGATACAAGGAAACAAAACATACAAAGATGTATGTAAAATAAAACAAGCCAAAAGCATAAATCTAATCCTAGTTAAACTATAACTCTAAGCTTTTCTTGAACTAGATGTCTAGAAGATAAGCAACTAATGCTTAGATAAAAGACGAGGTAGTGGCAGAAGGAGGTGGTGGTGGCTTGGTAGTAATCTCATAGTCATAGTGAAGAGAAGATTTGACTAAGAGACTTTTGATGTAATTCAATTCCTCATAGATATGAGCTATAGCAAGATGTTGATATTGACAACAATGACAACATGTTCCATGATGCATGACATTATCATGTGAAGGAGGAAGAACACTAAAGGGTAGAGATGGAAGAAAAGAAGTTCCACAATCAACATTCTTAAAAGGAAAATAAATGTGATTTTGAGTGTCCTTGGGTGAATTAGGAGAAAGCAATTGGAGAAACTGGAGGAGAACCAAGGCTTCATTTGGAGAATAAGACATTTTGATTTGAGAGAGGATACAAAATGCTTAGGGTTAGATAGAGAAAGCTCAAGATATTTTGAGGGTGGTCAAAGGGTTGAAACAAAGATTCCAAAAAGTGTTGGAACATATTTTGAGTTTCAGAAATACCCAAAATAGGAAGCACTGTACGCGGTTCCTTTTCTCCACCGGCGGTTCCATATCGATATGGAGCCGCGGTTTCTATAAAGAACTGCCCACAGAGGGTTGATTTTGGTGATTAGGGAGGATTTTCTAATTCAGCAAATCCTATTTTTCTACTCTAACTAATCATAGAGATATGCTAATAAGCAAAGATAAACAAAGAAAACACACAAGAACTCACCAAACAAGGTTTTCAACAAAATACATGGATTTTAAAGAAGATCGATGTTGGAGGTGTGTAGAGATAGAAAATAAGTCATGACACAATGATCCTCCATAGTTCTGTTTTGTTCTTGCTATATTTGAGAGACACATACATATGAATTATGTAATCTCATGATTAATAATAAGAAGCTAAGAAAACGTTTTTAGATTGAATTATCAATGCAGGAACATTTCTCGACCATTTTCGAAAGAACTTCGAGAATATTGAAAAAGAGAAGAGAGGTTTTCCAAAGAAAGAAGATACTCAAAAGAGAAAAAAGACTCGATTAATAAAATGCGCAATTAGGGAATATTTTCCATTAAACCTAGACTAGATGCAAATAATTAAAAGGCTCCCTCTTAAGTAGCTTAGTGAAGATATCGGCTAAGTTTTCTACCGAGGGCACCTTCTCAATCGTAATGTTCCCCTTTTGAACATTATCCCTAAGGAAATGGTGGTGAATATCTATGTGCTTGGTTCGCGAATGTTGCATGGGATTCTTGCTAAGGTCTATTGCACCCTTATTCTCGCACATGATGGGAACATCATCAAGAGAAATCCCGTAATCAACAAGCGCTTGCTTCATCTATAGATCTTGTTGACAAGCTTTACCGGCACTCAGATACTCGGCTTCCATGGTGGATATAGCAAGATCGGTTTGTTTCTTAGAGAACCAAGAAGTTAAACAACAACCCATGAAGGTACAAACTCCACTAGTGCTTTTCTGGTCCACATAGTCTCCCGCATGATTCGAGTCCGCGTAGAAAATGGTTTCTACGCCAGTCCCTTTAGGATACCATAATCCTAAGTGTATAGTGCCCTTAATGTATCGGGAGATATGCTTAACCGCTTCAAGATGAGAGGTTTTGGGAGCCTCTTGGAAGTGAGCACAAAGGCAAACACTAAACATGATATCCGCTCGAATTGCCATTAGGTATAACAAACTACCAATCATACCTCTATATTTGCTGTTGCCTACCGACTCACAATCATCATCTAAGGTGAGTTTAGTATCCGAGGCCATAGGGGTCTTCTAATTCAAATTCCTTTAACATTTCTTTAACATACTTGGGTTGATTAAAGAAAATACCATCGTCCATTTATTTAATTTGGAGTCCTAAAAAGAAGTTAATTTCTCCCATCATACTCATTTCAAACTCATCATGCATGATTTTGGCAAAGTCATCACACAATGATTGACAAGTCGAACCTAATATAATGTCATCAACATATATTTGTACGATAATGAGGTGAGAACCTTTCTTCTTTGTAAAGAGCATATTGTCTACCATCCCCATGCTATACTCATGTTTTACAAGAAATGATTTATGTCTATCATACCAAGCTTTGGGTGCTTGTTTGAGACCGTAAAGATCTTTCTTAAGCTTGTAAACATGATCCGGTTTCTCAAAATCAATGAAGCCGGGAGGTTGAGCCACATACACCTCCTCATTGATCAAATCATTAAGAAACACACTCTTTACATACATTTGTTGAAGCTTAAATTTTAAGGCACAAGCGTAGGCTAAAAGGATTCTAATGGAGTCTAATCTTGCTACGGGTGCGTATGTCTCGTCATAATCAATACCTTCTTGTTGATTATGGCCTTGAGCTACAAGTCTAGCCTTGTTACGAGACACAACACCATTCTCGTCTAACTTATTCCTATATACCCATTTGGTTCCTATGAAGTTCGAACATCTAGGTGGAGGAACAAGTTCCCAAACGTCATTAGCAATGAATTGATTTAATTCTTCTTGCATGGCGACGACCCAACTCTCGTCCATCAAAGCTTCTATAACATTCTTTGGTTCAATCAAGGAGACGAAACAAAAGAAGTTACTTTGATTTTGGACTTGAGATCTTAGGGTCCTTTGATTTAATTTGCCTATGACGTTGTCGAGAGCATGATCCTTTGACTCCTTAATGTTTACTCCATTTTCAACATTAAAGTCTTCAACTCCTATGTTTCTAACATCTTTGGCTTTGACTATGTCTATTTCATCCAAGTCATCATCTACCAAAGGTGATGTCTTAGATGAAGGAGAGTTTTCATCGAATGTCACGATAAGTGATTCTTCAATTACACCTGAGGTTCTATTGAGGACTATGTAGGCTTTTCTAGTTTGGGAATAACCTAAAAAGATACCTTCGTACGAATTTGGTTCAAACTTAGTAAGGTAATCTTTGGTGTTGAGAATGAAGCACTTGCTTCCAAACACCATAAAGTAATCCAATGAGGGATTCTTACCTTTAAGAATCTCATAGGGGGTCATTCCAAGGAAAGGTTGAATAAGAATTTAGTTGAGTATATAGGTCGATGTGTCCACGACATTGCACCAGAACTTTTGAGTCAAAGATTTCTCATTTAACATCGTCCTACTCATCTCTTGGAGGGTCCTATTCTTCCTTTCAACTATCCCATTTGATTGAGGAGTGTCGGGAGCCGAGAATTTATGGGTAATACCATGAGCTTCACAAAAGACACCGAATTACACTTCATTATCAAATTTCCTACCATGATCCGTCCTAATAGAGACAATTCAACATCATAGTTGATTTTGGATTCTTCGAGCAAAGATTTCGAAGTGATCGAAAGCCTCATTCTTAGACGCCAAAAGTCTAGTCCAAGTGAATCTAGAATAGTAGTCAACTATGACTAGGGTATAAAGGTTACCTCTATAACTCCGTATGGCGGAATGTCCAAAGAGATCCATATGTAGGAGCTCTAAGCACCGAGAGGTTGAAACCAAATTCTTTGCTTTGTGACTTGAGTGAACTTGCTTCCCAACTTTGCAAGCATCACAAAAGTGACTATAAAACTTCATCTTGGTTAGATGTCTTACCAACTCCTTAGAGACTAAAGATTGAATAAAACACATATTAGTGTGACCTAATATCCTATGCCAAAGAGTATAACTATCATCTAAAGTCACTAGACATAAGTTTCCCTTTGACTTCCTATTGACCTTCATGACGTAAATCCCATGCTTTCTAACACCTTTTACAATGACCTTTCCATATTCTACGATTTCACTATCATATTCTGAAAAGATGACCTTACACTTATTGTCACAAATTTGACCATACTTAGAAAGTTAAAACCTAAGTTATCTATGTGCTCTATGTTTTCTATGGTCATAGAGTCAAGAGAGACCGTACCTTTGCCAATGATATTACCACGTCGATTACTTGCGAATGGAATGTTACCTCCATCATATGCTTTGTAGTGCGAGAAAAAACTTCGATTACCCGTCATGTGTTTAGAACATCCACTGTCCTTAATCCACTCGTCGGGCTCTAAATCAATTCCCAAGCATATCTAGGTAACAACACGTAGGATCAAACTTGGTCCCCAATATCTCATGGGTCGAAAGTTGTTAGTTCAAAACATCCCTTGCATTTGGGTGGGATGCATGAATGGAGGAGACATTCCCAATGGGGAAAAGTATTGTTGTTGAAAATTATTCCAATTCATATGGCCATTTTGTTGTCCATTACTTCTCCTAGGTGTCTTTGATCTTGATCTAGAATTATTGTTATTTCTTCTAGGTGTTGGAGTTTTACTTCTAGATCGTGACTTAGCTTGATCGTCCCTTTTTGGTGTAGGTGTTCTACTTCTAGGTTTTGATTCATTTCGTACTCTTGGAGGAGTAGATGTTTGTCTAGATAAGTTTCTAGTTCCCATTAGCGGTTTACTCACGGGCTTGTAGAATTTATCTAGAGTAGGCTTTTCAATAATAGGTACTTTGACCTTGTTAATAAGAATATTTTTTTGCCCTTCACCTAAAATAGACTTTTCAGAAAGTTCATTATTTTCACCAAAACTATCCTCTGTCCGCGGTTCGTTATCAGTACCCACGGTTCCATAGCAATAGCGAATCGCGCCATATACTAGTGGTTCGTTTTTCCGAAAACCTACCTTGTTTAGGTTCACTAGTAGATGCTTCATTAGTGTTATAACCCAACCCAAGTCTTTCCTTAGAATTAATTTGTTTGTTTAACATATCATCAAGAGCACTAGTACCTTTCATGAACTTTTCCAATTTAATGGAGGTACTCTTGAGATCTTCATTCTCTTGTCTAAGGTTTTCACATTTTAGACAACCTAAATCAACTTCTTTGTTTTTCTCAAGCTTAGCTAATTTCTCTCTTAGCTCACTAATCTCATTTCAAAGCTTAGATTTTAGCACTTTGTTCTTTTCAATGAATTTAAGGCTAAGTTTGTGTAAGTTATTGTATTGGCCTTTTAATTATGTATCATCTTGAGAAGAACTATTATTACTATAGTAATCGGTTTCGGAATGTACCTCTTTAGAAGTGTGAGCCATGAGACATTTCTCATCTTTGGGCTTGTCATCAACATCTTCACCGCTATCGCTCCATGAACCTCCAACGAATGCCGTGTGTTTCTTTTCGCGTGAAGGCTTAGGACAATCTCCGATGAAATGATTCGGATCACCACATCTAAAGCATTTCCTATCACCTTTGTCGTCCTTGGTAAAGAGATTTTTGGAGAAGGATTTCTTTGTATTGCTTGGTTGCCTCACGTGTTGAACTCGTCTTTTGAAGAACTTCTTGAAGTCTCTTACCGCCATGGCATATTCCTCATCATCACTATCCGGGGAGCTTTCATGGTCACTTTTTGACTTCTTGGCTTTAAGTGCTAGAGACTTTCTTTAACTCTTAGTTTTCACCAATTTCGAGTCCTTCAAAATTATCATCTCATGAACTTTCAAGTTGCCAATTAGTTCATCGAGTGATAATGTGGTGAGATCCTTTGATTCTTCAATCGCTGTGACTTTGGCTCTCCACTTAGGATGCAACGCCCTAAGAGACTTCCTAAAATTATTCTTGCTAGAAAAACCTTCATCAAGTGCTTTTAGACTAGTAATATTAGTGTTAAATCTAGCAAATGCACTATCAATAGTTTCATCTTCTAAGATGACAAATTGTTCATATTGTTGAACAAGAAGATCGATTTTGATTTCTTTGACTTGGCTACTTACCTTGGTGGGTTACTAAAAGAGTGTTCCAAATATCCTTAGCGGTTTCACACATAAAAATCCTTTCGTACTCTTTCTTTGGTAAAGAATTATAAATCAACATGTTAGCCTCATTATTTTTATCAAGTTTCCTTTTAGTGTCATCATTAGCTTTGTCAAAAGTGACTATCTCTTTGCTTTTAGAAACTTCATTATATTGATAAGGCAAAGAATCACCATGGGTAATAACCTACCAAAGATCTAAATCTTTTGATTTCACATGTCTCAAATCTATATTTCCAATAAATAAAACTATCAGTTTCAAAAAGAGGTGGTCTTTGCATGGATTGCCTTTCTAGGTACTTGTTGGAATCTATAGATCGATTCAAGTTTTAAAAAACAATATCTTTTAAAAAGACTTGAGCAACCACACTCTGTTACCAATTGTAGAAACTAGAAGGGGGGTTGAATAGTTTCTTAAAATTTACTTGTCAAAAGATAGTTTTTAAAAATCTTTTTTAAAAACATAGACTTAAGTGATTATGTGAAACCTTCTTATACACAATATGAACAAGGTATAGTGCAACTAAACGTCGAGCCCTAATCTTAGCTAGGACCAATCTACACTAGTATACTTTAAGGACCAAGTATAAACCTTAGTACATACACAACTTCCAAATAGACACAACTACTTGGATCTACACAACTGTGACACAATAATGAATAAAAAATATTTGATCTTCAATGGATCTTTTATGTAGACACAACACTTCAAGGATGAAAATGTTCTTCTCTTTGCACTTGGAGAGGAAGAGATGGGAGAAGAAAGATTCACTTCTAAACAAGTAGTAATCAATCAAATGACCAAGGATTTGAGTGATTTTAGAAGTATGAAAGAATTTGGAATTATATGTGCAAAAGAGGTGAAGAGAAAATATGAGAATGGTCCACTATTTATAAGACAAGGCTCCAACGGCTATATCTGCCCACGGTTCCTTATCGATAAGGAACCTCATAGCCGCGTAAGGAACCGCCAGAGTAGACTCCGCTCCTTTTTGTCTTTTAATGGTATGGTTTGAATCTGGTGATTAAAATATCCTGAAAGGATATTCCAAACCAAGATAGACTATGTCATTTTCAAATAATTAATTTAATAAAATATTTTCTTAAAAAGAAAGTTTAATAAAAACTTGTCACACTTAATAAAAAGTGAGTTTTAAGAAAAGATTAAATCCTTGATCACTTAATTAGGATGAGTACTTGTTTGTACATACCTTAAGTGATAATGGTAGAAATGAAAAATACTTGAAACAAGAATTCGTTTTTCACTGTTTTCATAAATGCTTGTTTTTACATATTGTCGTAATCAAAACAAAGCGAGACCAAAAAATGCAAGTAACGCTTTTAGGCATCATTGCATTAACATTGTCTATACAACAACTATCTCATCCAATCTCTTAGGATGAAGATGCACGGATTGCATGGAAGGTTGGAAAACCTAATGTTGTACTTTGCTCCTCCTCCTTCTCCATCTAGAGGATGAGATAATGATATTTTCAAAATTATTTTAAAATGTCAAGCCTTAAAGATCAACAATCAAAATTAGGATAGCTAAATTAGTTTTTTAGTTAATTGTTGTTTATCTTCTGTTTCTTTATTTTTGTTAGTCGTATTTAAAGTGATGGTCATATAATATACCGTTGCGAATCTCGTGGAAAATTCTAATCAATGGTGTTGAGAGTTCTAATGTAATGTTATGTATGTAACGGGAATTAGTCCCGAACACACAAATGAGGAAGGCCTCGTAAACTTGTAAGCTATAGTATAAAATGTCTTACACCCCTCATTTGTGTGTGTGCTTTTTCATTTCATTGTTTTAGAGAGAGAAATTCATTTAGTTTCTCTCACTAGGAAAACACCATCTTTGTACTTTTCTTTTCTTTTCTTTCATCTTAAGATAATCTTTCTTCTTTCTGTTTCAATCCTTCTTCTTCATCTTTTATAGATCTAGCATAAATCGTCCTTGGTTTTCGTGTGTACAAGTCTTACGATTGTTATCATTCACCCAGGGATACGTGGTTCGCGTATTCTTCGTGTTTTTTTTATCTAAATCTTTCTTGAAATCAAATACATAGCTGTGGTAATGAGTTGGGATTTTTGGTTTGATCAAAAACACACAAAAAAAATTGGCGTTTGGATCAATTTTTGGTAAAAATTTCGAATTTTTGCATTTTTCTGAGATTCTAATCGCTAATATTCCCAAATTATACTTTATTCCGAGATCTATGAATTATTCCAAGATTAAGATTTATTCCAAGATCTTTTTAGAAATATTGCGAGATTTTGAAAAAAAATTATTGCGAGATTTTGGTAAACCAAATTATTCCGGGATTAAAAAAACAAAAGGAGTAAAATTTATTTTTTTCTATACCATTTTTAAGATTTAAGCTTCAAATTCAAGTTTTGGTAATGTGAAAAATTGTTTGGCCCAAATTTCAAATTTTTAGATCAAAATTCGAATTTTTTCAGTTTTATTTTTTGTCAATATTTTTCATTTTTCAAATTTTTTGGCCATCATTAGAATCATATTCTTAGGTGAATTTTAAAAATTGGTGATTCGAAATCTTTTCGGTTTATTTTATATCGGACTGGAAAATTTCGGCAAAGTTTGATATTTTGTGAATCCGAAACGCGCTTTCTACGAATTGTGATCCTATTTTACACACGAACTAACGATCTCCGTTCAATGAGATAAAATAGAAGCAGCAAAGAGAACAAGCGTCATCTTCTTCAAACAAATGAACTACCTCTTGCCAACTCTCCATAATTCTCGATATTTTTGCACGGGCACATAAATAGTATTCAGACGAGCTTTTAAAATATTATTCGGTGAGGAACATGAGCCATTCATAAAGAAGCTTTTCGAGAATATAGATCATCTCAAAATGCAATTGGAGAAAATAAATCTATCTGCGAATGACACAAAGAACTCTCTTCAAGAGATTCATAAACAGTTTCAGACTTTTTTGACCTCGCAAAAGGTTAATGCCACAGACCAACTAACTCAATACTCGCAAAAGGATTTTAAAAGCTACATAGGAAAAGACCCTCAAATCTTCCGAAATGAGTTAGTCTACTGCTTAAATGGACTTCAGTTGCAAATTGAAATAATAGCACTCCAAGAGATAAATCAAGAGAGTCTTCGGGAATTGGTAAATCAAAAAATGTTGCAAAGACATGAAGAAGGTACACGTGATCCGAATTCGGCTGACCACAACATTAACGAAGAATGATGTAGACGTCAAAGTACACGGTTGATCAAGCTAAGGAAATGAATTATAGCAGAGAAAGCAGGAGAATAACCTCAGGAATGTAAGCAACCAGCAGTTCGGGGAATGATTTAGAAGACATCAATGCAGATATCAAACCCGTGTATGATTACGAGCCAATGATCGAGGTACAATTAACTGCTGAGTATGATTAATAAGTGTGAAAACACTTATCCTTTTACCACTTATTTCCAATAATAACAAGACCAAAACGTGTGATTTATGTCGTAAAAGTCGGAATTATGCGTGGTTTGTGTTTTTATTGCGTTTTAGGACCAAAAGATGAAAAAGGAAGAAAACACGGGTTTTCACGGGCTTTTATCGAAGAAAACAGGAAAAGACGAAGTCAAAAGATCAAGAGTGCAAAAAGAACGGAAGTCCAAGACATATTCTGAAGATTTATCGAAGAAAAAGTCTAAAGACGGAAGTTTAATGAAGTGGAAGAACTTAAGTCTAATAGAAGAAGAAAATTAAAAGACAAGTTCAAATCCCGAGACGACATCGAGAAAAAGACAAAGAATTAAAGTCGAGTCGAGAAAACGTGAAGAATGAAATAAAGAAGATGCAACACATGCCCTCCTTCCCTATAAATACCCTCCTAATACACATTAGGAGGGAGTTAGTCTTTAATTTTTAGTTTTTCATTTTTTTTGCACTTTTTTCTAGTTTTAGAGAGAGAAAGTTCTAAACTTTCTCTCACTAAACTTCATCTTTTCTTTTAATCTTTCAAGATTAAACATTTGTATTGCTTATTTTCATTAATCAAAGTCCTAGTTAAGCTTTTAATCCTTAATCTCCTTCTACCTTTCTTTAATATTTAGATTGATTTTGGTGCGAATTTCATATGATCCGTGTTGTTCTTAATGATTTCGTGCTTAAAAAGTTAATCTTTTGATCATTACTTAGCTTTTCATACGGATAAGCTTTGAGACTCGTGTGCTTATTGGCTTATTTTTTTTATGATTAGCTTATTTACTTATAGAAAGTTTTCTTAAAAAGTTTATGTTTTAATTGTTTTGATTTAAAAGTTTGTTTATTTTAAGTATTAGATAAGTAGATACAAGTGCTTATTTGATCTGGTTCATCATTGATTATTTTAGTTTTGGGGTATTAGCTTATTATATAGCTTATTACCTTGGCTTTTTACGAATTCCACCAAAATCGGAAAGGGTTATAAACCCCTTTCCGATCGCAGCTTGTTCCGAGAAGACATACCCCCTCTTTCCGATTAGCAAATCGGAAAAGGGTTTTGAACATTCCAATCTGCCCCCTTTTTGAATATTCCGATTGGGGGTGTTTGTTGAGCATTCCGATTGCACCATTTCCAATATTCCGATTTGGCAGCTTTGTATTATTCCGATTGGGACAAATTGGTATATTCAGATTTGGACTTTTGTTAAGTATTCCGATCAGGGAGTTTTGCTACTATTCCGATTGCCCCAATTCACCACATTCCGATCAACCGATCGGAATACATTCCGATTGCCCCCTTATTCATTATTCCGATTGATGCTATTTGCCACATTCCGATCGTGGGTTTTGAGTAACATTCCGATTAGTGTCTTTCTCCTATATTCCAATTAGGGCTTGTTTAGTTTATTATTTTTATTAAGTTTCTAAGTGTTAGTTTTATAAAGTGTTCTAGTATTTTTCTTATGTTGCCTTTACGTTTTCAAGCATTAGAATTTTACTCGTTTCATTTAGTTTAATCTTTAAAACTTTTACTTTACTCAACGACATTTTTCTTACTTGATAATAGTTTAAATTAGATAATCAACCAAACTATTCTCTTGTTCACCAAAAGATAATTGAGTCGCACTTTATACCGGTTATCAATTCGAAAAGACTTGGGACTACAACATCTTATACTTGGTTGCAAAGCCGAGTATTAAAATGGCGCCGCTACCGGCTCTTTTCGTTAAGATTAACGGTTTCTAGTGAGAGACGCATTGAATTTTGGGATCCGTTCTTTGAATGTTATTTTCCTTGCTTTAAAAATTTTCAAAAATCCTAAATAAATCACTATCAATACCAACCTCGTGCAGACAATTACTATCAATCCCAAAGAAACCAATACCCACCTCAAGGAAATTTTCAAGCCTACCAAGCTCCACCCCTCAATCAACCGATGGCAGTGAGTCCAGACGTCGAGACATTCATGAAGACTAATCAGGAGATGGTAACGAATCTTCAGAGTCAAGTCCGCAATTGAAGGGCGAAATGGCGAAACAAGGGAGCGATATTAGAGCCGAGCTAAGGAATGATATGGCAAAACAGAGCAATGAGATCCGTGCCGACATCAGAGATTCTTTCAGCACTCAAGCGCTTAACATTCGTGATATGATTGGTTCGCTCATCCAAAGTAATCAACCCTCTTCTTCGGGTACTCTTCCGAGTAATACCGTTGCGAACCCAAGAGGGGAGATGAAAGCAATCACCACTCGTAGTGGAAAAGGTTATATGGAACCCGTGCTTCCTACACCTCCACCCGTGATTGTGAACAAGGAAACCGAGAAACTTTCCTCACCCCCTTCACCTTCTATCCCCATGTCCCCACCACCCGCGGTTGTGAGTGATCCTATTCCCCTAAATCCTTCTTCTTCATCCAATATACCTTATCCTTCAAGGTTGAGGAAAGAGAAGCAAAAGAGCAAGGATGATATTCAGGTTTCAAACTTTCTAAAAATGTTTAAACAATTGAATTTTAACATCTCCTTTGGCGAGGCTCTTGCTCACATGCCTAAATACGCTAAGATGTTTAAAGATCTTCTAAGTGATAAAGAAAAGCTTGTGGACATTGCTCAGACCCAACTTAATGAGAATTCCTCCGCCGTTCTCTTAAGGAAATTGCCCACCAAACTTGGTGATCCGGGTCGCTTCTTGATTCCTTGCAACTTCCCAGGAGTAGAGAATTGCATGGCCCTAGCCGATCTAGGTGCCAGTATAAACTTAATGCCTTTAAGTGTTTGGAAGCTATTATCTCTCCCCGAGCTAGTCCCCACCAAAATGACTTTGGAATTAGCCAACCGCACGGTTGCTTATCCAGTGGGGATAGCCGAAGATGTCTTTGTTGGCGTCAATAAATTCACCTTCCCGGCAGATTTTGTTATCGTTGACTACGATATGGATCCTCGTGTTCCATTAGTCATTGGACGTCTTCCTAAGGACCGGTCGCACTCTCATTGATGTAGCCGCGGGCGAAATAATCATGAGAGTTGGTGACGATAAAATTGTCTTCCACATGGTTAAGATTTCTAAGCAACCTTATTCATATGAGAGTGTTAATGCTATTGATGTTTTCGATGAGGCTTGTGAAGCACATTTTCATGATGCTTGCAAAAGTACTCTTTCTTCTCTACCCAATGTTGAGACCGTTGCCTCAATTGCTCCAGCATTGACTCCTTTTGGAGAAAGTGACTTGGATGATTTCGAAGCGAGCTTGGGTCCTCTTGATATTAAGTATGATAATTTGTCCACCGATTGGGATAAAACATTCGTACTATTGAGAGACTTCTCAATGAGGACCCGTTTCCTCCTCCTTCTCCTAAAGAGGTGACTAATGATGATCCATCGTTAGTTACACCATCTATTGAGGATCCTCCCACTCTTGAGCTTAAGGACCTACCTCCTCATCTCGAGTACGTTTTCCTTGAAGACAACAAGAAGTTACCGGTCATCATCGCGAAGGACCTGAAAGAAGAAGAAAAAGCCCGACTCATCGCCGTGTTGAAGACGTATAAAAGAGCTATCGCTTGGAAAATCTCCGACATTCGCGGAATTGATCCTCACTTTTGCACACATAAAATTCTCATGGAGGACGACTTTAAGCCCACAATTCAAAGCCAACGAAGGGTGAATCCTAAAATCCATGAAGTCATCAAAAAAGAGGTTATCAAACTTCTTGATGCGGGTATGATTTACCCTATTTCGGATTCACCATGGGTTAGTCCAGTCCATTGTGTGCCTAAGAAAGGCGGAATTACCGTTGTGCCAAATCAACACAACGAGTTGATTCCTACCCGTCTCGTTACTGGGTGGAGAGTTTGTATAGACTACCGCAAACTCAATGATGCCACGAGAAAGGATCATTTCCCTCTACCTTTTATGGACCAAATGCTTGAACGTCTAGCGGATAATGAATATTACTGCTTTCTTGATGGTTTCTCGGGTTATTTCCAATACCCATCGATCCCCAAGATCAAGAGAAGACAACATTCACTTGTCCCTATGGCACATTTGCTTACAAAAGGATGCCTTTTGGCTTATGCAATGCCCCCGGGACTTTCCAAAGGTGCACGTTGGCTATCTTCCATGACATGGTTGAGCAAACCATGGAAGTCTTCATGGATGATTTCTCGGTCTTTGGGGATTCCTTCTCTTCTTTCCTTGCCAATTTGGAACGTATGCTTAAGCGGTGCGAAGACACTCGCCTTGTTCTGAATTGGGAAAAATGCCATTTTATGGTAAAAGAAGGCATTGTGCTAGGACACAAAATCTCTAAAGCCGGTCTTGAAGTCGACCATGCTAATGTAGATGTCATAGCCAAATTACCTCCACCTTCAACCGTGAAGGGTGTGAGAATTTTTCTGGGTCTTGCGGGCTTCTATCGTCGATTCATTCAGGATTTCTCTAAAATCGGTCACCCGATGACCCACCTCTTGGAAAAAGATACTCCTTTTATCTTTTCTAAAGAGTGTCTCGAAGCCTTCAATCTTCTTAAGGATAAGCTAACTAAGGCACCGGTCTTGGTTACCCCTAATTGGGAGCTGCCTTTTGAATTGATGTGCGATGCTAGCGACTTTGCTATTGGTGCGGTTTTGGGCCAAAGAGTGAATAAACACTTCCAACCAATCCACTATGCTAGCAAAACAATGACGGGGGCTCAATTGCATTATACGACAACCGAAAAAGAGCTTTTAGCTGTTGTCTATGCTTTTGAGAAATTTCGCCCCTATCTTGTTTTATCCACCACCATCGTATACACGGACCATTCCGCGTTGAAGTACTTGATGACTAAGCATGACTCTAAGCCAAGACTTCTTCGATGGGTTTTGCTCCTTCAAGAATTCAACATTGAAATTCGCGACAAGAAGGGAGCCAAAAACCTGGCCGCGGATCATCTGAGCAGACTTGAGGATCCATATCAAGGGGATCATCCGAACAAAGAGATCAATGACTATTTCCCCCTTGAGACCTTAATGTCTATAAATCTCAATCTTGATGACACCCCGTGGTTTACGGACATTGCAAACTACTTAGCGGGTGGTATTCTCATCAAAGGGTTAACATCCCAACAAAAGAAGAAGTTCTTGAATGATGTTAAGACTTACTTTTGGGATGACCCTTATCTATTCAAAAAATGTGCTGATCTGATCATTCGTCGTTGTGTTGACGGACCGGCAGCTTTTGACATTCTCCAAGCTTGCCACAAAGGACCCACCGGTGGTCACTTTGGTCCCAACTACACCGCTAAAAAAGTGTTTGATTCTTGATTCTATTGGCCCACCATTTATCGTGACGCTCACGAAATGGTTAAGCATTGTGATGCTTGCCAACGCCAAGGCAAGATCACACATAAGGATGAGATGCCTCAAAATTTCATACAGGAATGTGAAATCTTTGATGTATGGGGCATCGACTTTATGGGGCCATTTCCATCCTCCAAAGGGAACAAGTACATCCTCGTAGCCGTTGACTACGTTTCTAAATGGGTTGAAGCTAAGGCTCTCCCTACGAACGATGCGAGGGTGGTTGTGAACTTTTTAAAGCAGCTTTTCGCTCGATTCAGCGTTCCTCGTGCTATCATCAGTGACCGCGGGACTCATTTTTGCAATAATCAATTTGCAAGAGTCATGGCTAAGTATGGTGTCAATCACCGTCTTTCCACCGCCTATCATCCCCAAACCAATGGGCAAGCCGTGATATCCAACCATGGATTGAAGCGAATTTTGGAGCGTACTGTGGGAGAGCATCGCGCCGCGTGGGCCGATAAGTTAGATGATGCTCTGTGGGCTTTCCGTACTGCTCATAAGACCCCGATCGGTTGTACACCTTATCGTCTTGTGTACGGAAAAGCATGCCACCTACCCATCGATCTGGAACATAAGGCTCACTGGGCCTTGAAGTGGGCTAACTTCGACATCAACAAAGCCGGTGATCATTGCAAGATTCAACTTAACGAGCTCAATGAACTGAGGAATGAAGCTTACGAGAACTCACTGATCTACAAGGAGAAGACGAAGATCATTCATGACGTAAAAATCAAGAACCGAAAGTTCCACGTTGGTGATCAAGTCTTACTTTTTAACTCTCGGTTGAAGATCTTCTCTGGCAAGTTGAAGAGCCGCTGCCTGGTCCATTCACCATCGCCAAAGTCTTTCCATATGGGACCATTGAGCTTTCTCAGCCAAATGGGCCCAATTTCAAGGTGAATGGCCAGCGTTTGAAGCTGTACTTTGGTGAGGACATCTCTCATGAGATGATTCCATCCCTCACCGCGTTCCCCATGAACTAACTTGGGTCGAGTCAGGCTCGTGACTCGGTGAACAAAAACAAGCGCTTCTCGGGAGGCAACCCGTGATCTATCCTTTACTGCTTTCATAATAAGCGTAGGGGGAGCCCCGTATGTGTTTGCTGTCTTGTTTCTTGTGCTGTGCAGGGATTAAAGCTTCAAAGATCCACCATGATGACTTTTGACGAACCGTGATACCGTGTTCCCATCTTCCCTGTTCTATCCTAAACTCTTGTGATTCAATATTTCATATTTTATATATGTTCACATTGAATTTACTTTAGTTGTCCTTTCCTTAGCAAGATTTAAACAAAGTGCACAATGTCATAAGTGTATGGGAGTTTACTCCCACATGCTTAAACATTGAGGACAATGTTTATCTCAAGTGTAGGGGGACTTCTATCGAAGTAAGTGGTCTTGTCCATGAATTTGCCCTCACTTTAACCGGAAAATTTGATTTTTTGACATTTTTCAAAATTTTTAATCTAGTTTGGCCTAGTTGTATAGTTGTATTTGCCTTTGTTATGATTATTTTCTTTGCATTGCTAGAATAATTCTTCAATAAAGTGGTTTTAGATTTTTCTTAGTCGTGAACATTTTGACTCAACCCGAGTTTACTTATCTAAGTTTAATCTAGCTAGTATCCTTAACGTGTTTAAGTCAAGTTTTTCTAGGCTTTTATATAGGGAGCTATAAAACGCGAAAGTCTTAATTCTCACGGGTTAAGAACAAGAACTTTTCACAAGTTCCTATAATTGATCCTAGAGAGTCGTTTATCAAGGGAACTTTAAAATGCGATTTCTAAAACTTGAAAAAGTCTAAGAATTTGCCTGATCCTATAGGCGACTCGAAAACCCAAAACTTTGATTTAATAGGCTAAGCATCCACGAGTCTCATTCCTTGAGATTTTAAACTGTGGAGAACGAGAGATGATAGAGTCAATTATAAGTTTAGTATTCTTTCGTGAATTTATGTGAGTTAATTATAAGCCTATTCTCCCTTCGCTTGTGACAATTTATCTGCAATAAATAAGGTTGTACGATTTAAAAGGTTACTTAGCTTCTAGCCCCAGATCGTTTAAAAGTTGCTCGGTACGGATTAGAGTTCATAGCCAAGGCATAACTTATTGAAGCGGGATGCGAAGATTGGCGAGTCCGAAAAGGCCCTAACAAGGCATGAGGGCTAAATTTTGTTGCTAAAGATCCAAAGTGATGTGAAGAATCATTTATCGAAAATCAATATGAAGGATCGAGACAAACAACGAAAAGCAAATACTCCCCAAAAGATTATGGAGAAGTCTATCCAAAAAGACCCTAACAAGGTATGAGGGTAAATAGATCCAAGTCCTAAAAGGAGGCGGATCGTTGTATATCAAAGTCCAAAATAAAGATTGGAGAAAAATGAAGAAGTCGTGGTCTAAAGATGAAGAATCTCTCAAAACTTCAAGTGAAGAAATTCCTATTATGAAGAGAAGGCCATTATTTCAAGAACGTCTCTCAAAGATTCTAAGTATGAAGTCGCTGCAAAATATCGGTCTGAGAAAGGTCTCAAATCGTGAAGCGAGTTGTGCCAAGATATGAACTTTATGAGTTCCCGAGAAGCAGTTTTAAAAGATTTGGTCCTTTAGCTAACTATTGATTAAATCGTGCACTTTATTTTCGGCCTAAATAACTATCGAAATAAGTCAAACAATGCATCCTCGCGATCATTCAAGACAAAAATAAAATATAAGAGATACACCTAGGAATAAGGGAGTCTAAGTGAATAATTGGCCCACATGAGTTCGTGATAGTTTGCTAACTTATAATAACAATGATCTCGTTTTTAAGCTTGGTATGGGGAACGGGAACTTGAGGATGATAATCGTTCATGGCTGCCAAAACCCAATGTAAGTTTTTAATTTTTTTTACTTGTTCTATCTTTTTATGTTTAGTATTTAATAAAGGCCAAGGTGGGTTATTTATGATGGAAAATGTAAACCGTGCTTTAAAATTAATTCATTGCATGAGGGCATTGCAATGGTCAAGTGTAGGGGATTTAATAAGTGTGAAAACACTTATCCTTTTACCACTTATTTCCAATAATAACAAGACCAAAACGTGTGATTTATGTCGTAAAAGTCGGAATTATGCGTGGTTTGTGTTTTTATTGCGTTTTAGGACCAAAAGATGAAAAAGGAAGAAAACACGGGTTTTCACGGGCTTTTATCGAAGAAAACGGGAAAAGACGAAGTCAAAAGATCAAGAGTGCAAAAAGAATGGAAGTCCAAGACATATTTTGAAGATTTATCGAAGAAAAAGTCTAAAGACGGAAGTTTAATGAAGTCGAAGAACTTAAGTCTAATAGAAGAAGAAAATTAAAAGACAAGTTCAAATCCCGAGACGACATCGAGAAAAAGACAAAGAATTAAAGTCGAGTCGAGAAAACGTGAAGAATGAAAGAAAGAAGATGCAACACATGCCCTCCTTCCCTATAAATACCCTCCTAATACACATTAGGAGGGAGTTAGTCTTTAATTTTTAGTTTTTCACTTTTTTTTCACTTTTTTCTAGTTTTAGAGAGAGAAAGTTCTAAACTTTCTCTCACTAAACTTCATCTTTTCTTTTAATCTTTCAAGATTAAACATTTGTATTGCTTATTTCATTAATCAAAGTCCTAGTTAAGCTTTTAATCCTTAATCTTCTTCTACCTTTCTTTGATATTTAGATTGATTTTGGTGCGAATTTCATATGATTTGTGTTGTTCTTAATGATTTCGTGCTTAAAAAGTTAATCTTTTGATCATTACTTAGCTTTTCATACGGATAAGCTTTGAGACTCGTGTGCTTATTGGCTTATTTTTTTATGATTAGCTTATTTACTTATAGAAAGTTTTCTTAAAAAGTTTATGTTTTAATTGTTTTGATTTAAAAGTTTGTTTATTTTAAGTATTAGATAAGTAGATACAAGTGCTTATTTGATCCGGTTCATCATTGATTCGTTTAGTTTTGGGGTATTAGCTTATTATATAGCTTATTACCTTGGCTTTTTACGAATTCCACCAAAACCGGAAAGGGTTATAAACCCCTTTCCGATCGCAGCTTATTCCGAGTAGACATACCCCCTCTTTCCGATTAGCAAATCGGAAAAGGGTTTTGAACATTCCAATCTGCCCCCTTTTTGAATATTCCGATTGGGGGTGTTTGTTGAGCATTCCGATTGCACCATTTCCAATATTCCGATTTGGCAGCTTTGTATTATTCCGATTGGGACAAATTGGTATATTCAGATTTGGACTTTTGTTAAGTATTCCGATCAGGGAGTTTTGCTACTATTCCGATTGCCCCAATTCACCACATTCCGATCAACCGATCGGAATACATTCCGATTGCCCCCTTATTGATTATTCTGATTGATGCTATTTGCCACATTCCGATCGTGGGTTTTGAGTAACATTCCGATTAGTGTCTTTCTCCTATATTCCAATTAGGGCTTGTTTAGTTTATTATTTTTATTAAGTTTCTAAGTGTTAGTTTTATAAAGTGTTCTAGTATTTTTCTTATATTGCCTTTACGTTTTCAAGCATTAGAATTTTACTCGTTTCATTTAGTTTAATCTTTAAAACTTTTACTTTAGTCAACGACATTTTTCTTACTTGCTAATTGTTTAAATTAGATAATCAACAAAACTATTCTCTTGTTCACCAAAAGACAATTGAGTCGCACTTTAGACCGGTTATCAATTCAAAAAGACTAGGGACTACAACATCTTATACTTGGTTGCAAAGCCGAGTATTAATGATATATCTGCTGATGAATATCAACATAGTGAGCAATCTGAACCCATTTTTGACACATATCCATTGGAAGAGGTTGATAGTAATACCACACCTGATTCATCGGATATGAGTAACAATGGGAGTGACATTGAACATCATACTGAACATACTATTGCTAATCAATCTCATTAACATCTCAAGACTGACAATGCTTCTCTTAAAAATACCATTGCCCAACTTCAAAAAGATTTGTTTAAAATGGAAGCACATTATGTGAATCTTGAACTTAAGTATCAAAATCAGAATTTAAATGACGGGCAATATGGTCGATTTTTGAAAGAAACACGTAATAAAGCGACGCTTAAATATGACATAGTTGTGATTGAATCCATCAACATCGATCTTGAACAACGTGTCGCCGCATTACGTGAACAAAATGAGCATTTATACAAGCAAAATGAGATAGTTAAAAGTCAGTATAAAGAATTGTCAGACTCGTTGAAAAGAACTCGTGCTAAGACTGTAGATCAGACAACTTCTTTGATTGCTCAAAATGTTAAGTTTAAAGTTCAAATTCAGGAAAAGGTTTTTGCAATTGCTGCATTGAAAAATGACTTAATAAAGATAACAGGAACTAGTGTGGAAACTAAGTTTGCTAAATCGTTAGTCTTGGGGAAACCTCAATCTCAACCTCTCAGAAACCGTTCCGTTTCTAGACAACAGAATGCGTTTAATTTTGAACGATCTAAAATGTCGAAAGCATGGTTTACCTCCCAAGCTGATGTGCGTACCAATTGGTCAAAACCAGCCACTCCACATCCTAACCCTATCTTTAGAAAATCCTCAATTGCAAAACCTTATCACATGAACACTTCTAGAAAATCTAGGAATAGTTCCAAGAACCTGCTATGGCGTAGTTCAAATGACACGGGTCATAAAGGCTACCTAGAGGATGCTAAGAAAAATGCACAAGAAAGAGATATGAGTGAACCAACACCTAGGTGCAGTGTTGTATCGTCCATTGATGTGCACAACTACGATAACCCTAGGAACCCAAGAGCTTTCTCTGCTGCCAAAGACTTTTTCTGTTCGACATGCAACAAAGGTGTTTTTAATGCTATTCATGATGATTGCATTACACAAGTCCTGAAAAAAGTGAATTCATGTGCTAAGGTTCCACTCCATAAGACATTGGTTAAATTCAAACCCCTTCATCAGAGGAGTAGTGTTAAGAGTCCTGAATAGCGGATCTTGTCTCGAGATAGTATTTCTCCCAACAAGTCTTCCGTTGTACCTGAGAAAACCATGCCCCCTAGATCTAGTCATCAATGGAAACCAACGGGTAAAATCTTCAAATCAGTTGGTCTTAGGTGGATTCCTACAGGAAAGATGTTCCCCTCTTGCACAAGTAAGGTTCACTGTGAAACCCCACATGATTTTAAAGTAGATATCACTAACACACATGAATACATACAAACTCTTGATAAAAGTGCAGGTACAATCATCAATGTTCATAAAGAACAAAGCGGTAAACAAATCGCAGGTACCACATTCGATGCCATCAAGGTAAATCTCAGTGGTTGGTGGCTTAAAAGGCTGATGTCTACGAATCAAATGTCTTAGAGGTCTCACAATTAAGTGTACAATGGCTTACAGTCGGAACACAAATTATAACCCGCACATCAAATAAAGGAAAGTGTATATTTAAGTGCACTTATCCTCACAACGAGAAGCTTAACAATTCTCGGACTTGAGCTACTTCATAAAGATATTCAAAATCTTTAGCTCAAGTAATACGACTTACAGTCAGATAAAAGACTGTAACTCGAATCTCAAAGAAAGGGAAGTGTATTACGGAAGATAACTTACCCTCGAAAAAAGAAATTCCTACAGCAGATTTGACAGATTCAGTGTCATCTAAAGAGATGGAAATGTTCTCTAGTGAATATTTCAATGAATAAAGTCTTCTTGTTTCAAAGTCTTCCGCTACTGCTGATGCACCCGATCAACGTCAACTAGAAACACGATTTCACTTCATCTACATCAACTCATGGACCATTCGTCTCTGCTAAGGGAATTTCATCATGTAAATATTTTCTTATTTCTTTATTTTTTTTTGTGAAGATAAAATTTTTGGGAAAAAGAAAATACAAAAATATAAAACTAATAACTGAAAAATTGTTCTTTGAAGTAGGTCTATTCGAATTGACTACGGGTTAAAAGTGCGACTCAGTCGTCTTTGGTGGATAAAAGAAATGGTTGTCGTTGAGTAAAACTAATTAAAGATAAAAACTTTAACGTAAATGATAAAATTTAAAACAAATAAAATGAAAGGCATAAGCAAAATAAAGATAAAAGCTTGAAAAGATAAACCTAAAAATAAAGACTTTAAAAGTAATTAAATGAATGACGAGAAATTAAAGCTTGACAAAAAGTAAATTTGACAACTTAATAAAAATGCAAACTTGAAATAAATCTAAGATAAAAAATTAAAACAATTCTTAAGAAAATTGGTGGGAAAAATAACAATTTAAATAACTAAGTCGGGAAACTAAATCTAATAATAAGTCGGAATGTAAATTCTAAACCTAATTTGGAATGAGAGTGTTGTACACAATCCGGAATAACTAGTACTAAACCTTATCCAGAATCTAAACTTGTCACTTAATCCGGAATCCTTGCTAATGAACTAATTCGGAATACGCGTCCATAAACTAATCCAGAATACGTAACAAGGGTCTAATCCAGAATCCTTCAGCTTGAACTAATTCGGAATCCAGGAGAAAAACACAATCCGGAATAAGCAATCCAATACCTAATGGAATGTAGATACTATAAGTAATCCGGAATGTGTTGTTCATACTTAATTCGGGATACACAATTTGCATCTAATTCGGTATCAAAGATGCAAGACCTAATCCGGAATCAACTTTCAGCATACAATCCGGAATATGTTCCTACACTTAATTCGGGAAACATGTCACAATTACAATCCGGAATGCTGGTGATAGACTTAATTCGGAATATGGATGTGAAGCTAATTCGTGATAATCTAGAATGCACATAAGTCGGGAAAATGTAAATCCTACCTAGTTCGGAATACTAGGATTTTGGGAACCCGGATAAGGACTAAAATTAAGCAAAAACTAAAAATAAGCTAAAAACTAAATAAGCACTCATCTAAAAATTTAACCATATCAACTTTAAGAAAAAGCAAATAAGCCAAAATTTGAAAACTTTTTTAAACACTAAATAATCAAAATATTTAAAATCAACTTTTTATAAAATAACTTCTAAAAACACCTAATTAAAATTAAGAAAATCACACAAAAAACTATAAGATCAATAAGCTAACACAATCAAACAAATAGAAACATAAAGAACAATCAATTAAGCATAACAATAAGCAAATAAGCATAAAGATAAAACAAAACAAGAAAGGTAGAATGAGAGATTAATAAAAAGCTTGATTAAAGATAAAGATTCAACAACACAAATTAAAGTCTTACTTGAATTAGCTTGAAAAATAAATGACAAGTATTAAAAGATAATTAATAAAAATGGAGAACTATTTTGTCAAATTAGCTAACACCTCCTAATTTGTCATTAGGATGGTATTTATAGGAGGGAGTTGTTGGTTGCTTCCTTCTTTCTTTCTTTTCTTTTGTCTTTTCTTCTTTCGTCTTTAACAATAAACTCGTCATTCTCGACTTTGTCTCGGGATTTGTCGATAAATAAAATGAACTCGTCTTCTAATTTCTTCATTAATTAGACTTGGTTCTTCGACTTTGTTAAACTTCCCTCTTTAGACTTTTTCTTCGATAAATCTTCAGAATAGGCCTTTGACTTCCGTTCTTTTTGCACTCTTGATCTTTTGACTTCTTCTTTTGTCTTTTTCTTTGATAAAAGCCCGTGAAAGCCCGTGTTTTCTTCCCTTTTTCATATTTTGATCCTAAAACACAACAAAAACATAAACCACGCATAATTCCGATATTTACGACATAAAATACATGTTATGGTCTCGTTTTTAATTGTGATAAGTGGTAAAAGGATAAGTGTTTTCACACTTATTAAATCCCCTACACTTGACCATTGCAATGCCCTCATGCAATGCATTAATTACAAAACAAGATTTACATTTTCCATCATAATTAACCGACCTTGGCCTTTATTAAACATAAGACATTAAGAAAACTTAAAGAGATAGAAAATTAGAAAATATTTGAAAGAAGAAAACAAGTAAAGAGATCGAAGACTTACATTAGGGCTTTGGTTGTCATGAATGTTTATCACCCTCAAGTTTCACGTACTCCAAACCAAGCTTAAAAACGAGATCATTGTCATTATAAGTTAGTAAGCTAACACTCACTCATGTGGCCCAATTATTCACTTAGACTCCCTTATTCCTAGGTGTATCTCTTATATTTTATTATTGTCTTTAATGATCACGAGGATGCACTGTTGACATATTTCGATAGTTTATTTAGGCCGAACTTAAAGTAGGACGATTTAATCAATAGTTAGCTAAAGGACAAAATCTTTTAAAACTGCTTCTCGGGACCTCATAAAGTTCATATCTTGGCATAACTCGCTTCACGATTTGAGACCTTTCTCGGACCGATATTTGGAATTGACTTCATACTTCAAATCTTGAGAGACGTTATTGAAATAATGGTCTTCTCTTCATAATAGGTATTTCTTCACTTGAAGTTTTTGAGAGATTCTTCAAACTTGGACCACGACTTCTTTATTTTTCTCCAATCTTTATTTGGGATTTTGATATTCAACGATCCGCCTCCTTTTAGGACTGGGATCTATTTATCCTCATACCTTGCTAGGGTCTTTTCGGATAGACTTCTCCATGATCTTTAGGGGAGTATTTGCTTTTCGTCGTGTGTCTCGATCCTTCATATTGATTTTTGATAAATGATTCTTCACATCACTTTGGATCTTTAGCAACAAAATGTAGCCCTCATGCCTTGTTAGGGCCTTTTCAGACTCACCAATCTTCGCATCCCGCTTCAATAAGTTATGCCTTGGCTATGAACTCTAATTAATACCGAGCAACTTTTAAACGATCTTGTGCTAGAAGCTAAGTAAATTTTCAAATCGTACGACCTTACTTATTGCAATTATATTTGTTAACAAGCGATGGGAGAAAAAGCTCATAATTAACTCACATAAATTCATGAAAGAATACCAAACTTATAATTGACTCTATCATCTCTCGTCCTCCACAATTTAAAATCTCAAGGAATGAGACTCGTGGATGCTTAGCTAATTAAATCAAAGTTTTGGGTTTTCAAGTCATCTATAGGATATTGCAAGTTCTTAGACTTTTTCAAGTTTAGAATTTACGTTTTAAAGTTACCTTGATAAACGACTTTCTAGAATCAATTATAGGAACTTGCGAAAATTTCTTGTTCTTAACCCGTAAGAGTTAAGACTTTCGCGTTTTAAAGTTCCCTATATAAAAGTCTAGCAAAACTTGACTTAAATATGTTAAGGATACTAGCTAGAGTAAACTTAGATAAGTGAACTCGGGTTGAGTCAAAAGATTCATGACGGACCTAATATATCAAAGACATCTAAACTTATTAAAAACTTTTTATTAAAATTTAATCTAACGAAAGAAAATAACGATAACAAAGGAAAAAAACTAATAGGCCAAAATAGATAAAAAAATTTGAAAAATGTCGAAAAATCAATTTTCCGGTTAAAATGAGGACATAAAAGCCCACTTAACTTCGATAAAAGTCCCCCTACACTTAATATATACATTATCCTTAATGTTTAAGCATGTGGGAGTAAACTCCCCTACACTTAGGAGATTGTGCACGTTTTTTAAATCTTGCTAAGGAAAAGACAACTAAAATGATTCCTATTTTAATATTGAAGAATATAAAATAGTGAATCAAATGAGTTTAGGATAGAACCGAGAAGACAGGTACACGGAATCACGGGTCGTCAAAAGTCATCAAGAATGTATATTTGAAAGCTCGAATCCCTGCATATCATAAGAAAGAAAACAACAAACACATACGAGGGTCTCCCCCTACACTTATTATAAAAACGGATAAAAAGGATAGATACTCGGGTTGCCTCCCGAGAAGCGCTTGTTTTTGTTAACCGAGTCGTGAGCCTGACTCAACCTTGATTAGCATGGTAAGAACCTTGAAAAACATCCACCGAGATCAAATACATGGTTTTCATCCATCAAGTAGCACAAGCTTAAGGTGAACAAGACAAGCCAAAGAAGAGTAGGCGAGGTTCCTTTAAGCAGTTGTTGAGCACGGTGGTAGAAAGTATGATGAAGTGAATGCATTGCTCCATAATTTCCAAAAATCTTTCCTTTTATTTCATTAGATAGATACTGAGATGGCTTAAAATTTTTGATACCCGGATTGAACACCTTTTTCTTTAGGGGAAAATAAGACTCAGGCTCAGTAGAATTTGAAGATTCGCCCATAAATCGCACAATCTCATCCGACGAAGGTGGATAGAGAGGAGTCAAGACATAGGTACTACGGATATTGGTGTCTTCCGGCTTCTTCTCCTTTGAAACGGGTTTCTTAATATCCAAAGGAGGATAAAGACCATAATCAAAGTCCAAAGAAGGAGAATCATTCTTATTGGGGAAGTATGTATTAAGGAAAGTGGCAAAATCTTCCTCAAATGAGTAATCATCCAAAGTAGGATCAAGCATTGTTGGTAGAGGATCTTCATCAAAAGTAGGAGCAAGGTCACTAGTTGAAGAATCACTCGAAAGAGTATCTACATCATCAAAGTCATCATAAGTTGGCATGTCTTTATACTCTGAAGAAAAATCATCATAATCATCCACATCGGAACTAGAATCATCATCATAGATTGGTGGAGCATCATATATTGGTGGGGCATCCAAATTGGGAAAAGGATCTTCAAAATCTTCCAGATTTTCTTGAAAAAGTGGATTATCATAGAGAGGCTCGAAAAGAGGGTTGTTGTAGACGACAAAATCATCAAGCTTCGTACTTTCCAAAGGAGTTGTATCAAGCTCGTCTTGAAGCACATCAATCATATTCACCGATTCTCTTCTATTGGAGTTGTTTGTGATCTTCCCCATCTTAAAAAATTGTTGATCATTCCCGACCCTTAAGATTAGTTCACCTTCGGCAACATCAACTAAAGCTTTTCCAGTTCTCAAGAATGGTCGTCCAAGTATTAACGGAATACGAGGGTCCATTTCATAATCAACAACAACAAAGTCGACAAGAAAAGTGAAGGTACCAACTTTAACGAGAACATCTTCGGCAATACCAACGGGGTAAGCGAGAGTTCGATTTGCTATCTCAAGATTCATCTTTGTTGGTGTAAGATCGGGTAATGATAACTTTTTCCAAACACTTAATGGCATCAAATTTATACTTGCCCCGAGATCAGCTAAGGCTGTAAATTCTTCGGTTTTGTTAAAAGTACATGGTAGCACAAAACGACCGGGATCTCCAAGTTTTTCCGGAAATTCTTTAAGAAGGACTGCAAAATAATTCTCTTGCAATCGAGTATTAACAAACTCGGCCATCTTCTCCTTATTACTAAGCAATTCCTTGAATGCTTTCACAAATTTTGGCATTTGGACAAGTGCTTCAACGAGGCTAATGTTAAAATTCATTTGTGTAATCATCTTCAAAAAGGAAGTAACTTGAGCATCCTCTTTAGTGAGCACTTTGCACTTGTCTAACCGAGAAGGATAAGGGATATTTGGTTTAGGTGGTGTAGGTGTTGAAGGTGAAGGTGTGGTAGGTGTAGATTTAGATGTAGAAGGTGGGGATGATGAAGGTTTTGTCTTTGGTACTTCTTTCGTAAGAGGTGGAGATGGTAATGTAGAAGTAGTGCTAGGTGTGGAAGTAGGAGGAATAAATGGGGGTGGATGAGGTGTAGATGGAGTAACCGGGGGAGAGGTAGTTGGTCCTACTAGAGTTGCTCCACTGCGTGTAGTAATAGCACTCACATTAGCTCTTGTGTTGGTCACGGTATTCGAAGGAAGAGAGCCCGAAGTAGAGGGTTAATTACTTTGGAATAAACTAGCCATAATATTCCTCAAATCATTCGTTTAATTGCTTAAAGAAGTTTGCATATTATTTCTAAGCTCGGTTCGAATATCATTCCCTTGTTTAGTCATATCACCTTTCAAGTTAATGATTTGGCTTTGAAGGTTTTTCACCACCTCTCCTTGGGTCCTCATGAAAGTTTCAACATCTTGATTATATGTCGTGGATGGAGTGATGGGTGGAGTTTGGTGAGCGGGTGGGTGATATGGATTAGAAGCTCGAGGTGGGTTTGGATTGCTCCTATTGAAGTTGTTTGGGTTGTGGTTTTGAGGAGAAAAACCGGTTGGTGAATGAAAGTTGTTGGAACGATAACTTAGCAAGTTACAATCACCTTGAGGTCGGGCTTGATAGCCTTCCGTTGAATAGTTTCCGATAGTCGCATACACGTTTTCCGGATTGTCATAAGTAGAAGGACAATCAGTGTATGAATGAGGACCGCCGCAAGTCTCACAAGAAAGTGCTACAGCTTTAACTTGTTGTAGTTGATTCATAGCCATGAGTTGGATATTTTTGTTTATTTCGGCTAGCATGCGGGTGACTTCGGTCATCTCGGGGCTGGAAGAAGTAGAAGAAATATTGACTCTCGGATTATTTTTTGAGGATGCGGATGAATCCCAATTTTTGTGATGAGTGGTCATGTTCTCTATAAGATCTCTACACTCATCGGGTCTTCTTTTCATAAACGTACCACCGGCGGCAGCATTAATCGTATCACGATCACGAAAAGTTAAACCGTTGTAGAAAGTATCAATCAAGGTTACGGGGAGCATATTGTGATTAGGACAACGATCGATCAAAACATTATAACGTTCCCAAGCATCGAAAAGAGACTCTTCAGGTTCTTGCGTGAAACCACTGATTTGATTCCGAAGGCTCGTTACCATGGATGGTGGAAAATAGCGCGACAAAAATCGTTGAGTCATTTCGTCCCGTGTATGAATTGAATTCTTCGGAAGACGATCAAACCATTTTTTGGCATGGTGGGATAAAGTGTGTGGAAATAGATGAAGGCGAATAAAATCCATGGTAACACCGGGCAATTTCATGCTTTGAGTGACGGTAATGAATTTGTCTAGGTGTTTGTTGGCATCATAATCCGGTAATCCGTGAAATGGACAAGTATTTTGAACTTGTTGGATCATGTGATGCTTCAACGAAAACTCAGGAGCCGTGATTTGCATCGGCGCAATCGGTCCTCCACGTTCATTCATTGTTGATTGACAAAGCTCCTCCATCGTACGAAGGTCGGGTTTAGGGACATGGCTGTTATTATTCAAATTGGGGTGAGGTGGGTTGTTATTATTATGCACACCGCCCATATCTAAGTCTTCAAGAGTCTTGGGCTCAGAATAAGACGAAGATCTAGTACGCATACACCTGCAAAAGAAAAAGATAGCAAAGAAATAGAAAAATAATGGTTAACGTAAAAATAAAATCTTTTTGGTGCAAAACGTTTTTGGAAAAAGAAATGCTTTTTATGAGTTTTTTTTTAAATATTTTTGGATTTTTTGAAATTTTTGATTTTCAGGATTTTTGAAAAATTTTGACACGAAAAATAATGTTCACGAGTGAACGGATCTCAAAATCCAACGCGCCTCTCACAGAAAACCGTTAATCTTCACGAAAAGAGCCGGCAGCGGCGCCATTTTAATAACTTAAAAATTGTTTGAAGTATGTCTATTCGAATTGACTACGGGTTAAAAGTGCGACTCAGTCGTCTTTGGTGGATAAAAGAAATGGTTGTCGTTGAGTAAAACTAATGAAAGATAAAAACTTTAACGTAAATGATAAAATTTAAAACAATTAAAATGAAAGAACTAAGCGAAATAAAGATAAAATCTTCAAAAGATAAACCTAAAAATAAAGACTTTAAAAGTAATTAAATGAATGACGAGAAATTAAAGCTTGACAAAAAGTAAATTTGACAACTTAATAAAAATGCAAACTTGAAATAAATCTAAGATAAAACAATTAAAACAATTCTTAAGAAAATTGGTGGGAAAAATAACAATTTAAATAACTAAATCGGGAAACTAAATCTAAAAATAAGTCGGAATGTAAATTCTAAACCTAATTCGGAATGAGAGTCTTGTACACAATCCGGAATCACTAGTACTGAACCTTATCCGGAATCTGAACTTGTCACTTAATCCAGAATCCTTGCTAATGAACTAATTCCGAATATGCGTCCACAAACTAATCCGGAATACGTAACAAGGGTCTAATCCGGAATCCTTCAACTTGAACTAATTCAGAATCCAGGAGAAAAACACAATCCGGAATAAGCAATCCACTACCTAATTCGGAATGTAGATACTATAAGTAATCCGAAATGTGTTGTTCATACTTAATTCGGGATACACAATTTGCATCTAATTCGGTATCAAAGATGCAAGACCTAATCCGGAATCAACTTTCAGCATACAATCCAGAATATGTTCCTACACTTAATTCGGGAAACATGTCACAATTACTATCCAGAATGCTGGTGATAAACTTAATTCGGAATACGGATGTGAAGCTAATCCGGGATAATCTAGAATGCACATAAGTCGGGAAAATGTAAATCCTACCTAGTTCGGAATACTAGGGTTTTGGGATCCTGGATAAGGACTAAAAATTAAGCAAAAACTAAAAATAAGCTAAAAACTAAATAAGTACTTATCTAAAAATTTAACCAAACCAACTTTAAGAAAAAGCAAATAAGCCAAAATTTGAAAACTTTTAAAAACACTAAATAATCAAAATATTTAAAATCAACTTTTTATAAAATAACTTTTAAAAACACTTAATTAAAATTAAGAAAATCACACAAAAAGCTATAAGATCAATAAGCTAACACAATCAAACACATAGAAACATAAAGAACAATAAATTAAGCATAACAATAAACAAATAAGCAGAAAGATAAAACAAAACAAGAAAGGTAAAATGAGAGATTAATAAAAAGCTTGATTAAAGATAAAGATTCAACAACACAAATTAAAGACTTATTTGAATTAACTTCAAAAATAAATGACAAGTACTACAAGACAATTAATAAAAATGTAGAATTAATTTGTCAAATTAGCTAACACCTCCTAATGTGTCATTAAGAGGGTATTTATAGGAGGGGAGTTGTTGGTTGCTTCCTTCTTTCTTTCTTTTCTTTTATCTTCTCGTCTTTCGTCTTTGACAATAAACTCGTCATTCTCGACTTTGTCTCGGGATTTGTCGATAAATAAAATGAACTCGTCTTCTAATTTCTTCATTAATTAGATTTGGTTCTTCGACTTCGTTAAACTTCCGTCTTTAGACTTTTTCTTTGATAAATCTTCAGAATAGGCCTTTGACTTTCGTTCTTTTTGCACTCTTGATCTTTTGACTTCGTCTTTTGTCTTTTTCTTCGATAAAAGCCCGGGAAAGCCCGTATTTTTTTCCCTTTAGCATATTTTGAACCTAAAACACAACAAAAACACAAACCACGCATAATTCCGACATTTACGACATAAAATACACGTTAGGGTCTCGTTTTTAATTGTGATAAGTGGTAAAAGGATAAGTGTTTCAACACTTATTAAAAACCTATAAAAATCTAAATAAAAAATGAGAAAATATTTAAAAATACCAGAAATATTCTTCTTCAACATGTCTCTCAGCATCGATAATATTGACGTACTTAGAAATGTCACTCAATAACGACACGGGTATGTACATAATGTTCGAATGGGAGTTCAAATGTTTTCAAAACATGTCATTTCTATTTTCTTCAGATGATTTACAATTACTTCAGATTGTGACTCGTGCCTCAAAGAAAGGAAAGTTGATCACGGATGATAACTTTTCCTTAACAACGAGAAAATAAATTTTTCTCGGTCATGAGCTTTCGATAAAAACATTCCAAGTTTTTAAGCTCGTGTAAATGGCTCATAGACATATTTCAGACTGTGACCCGTACTTTAAATAAAGGAAAGTTTATCACGGATGATAACTTATCCTCATCAACGAGAAATTAATTTCTCTCGGTCATGAGCTTTTAGAAAATATTCAAAATTTTAAAGCTCATGAACAATGGCTTGTAGTCACATGTCAGACTATAACCCGGTTCCCAAAGAAAGGAACGTCTATGACTTATCCTCAACAACAGGAAATTCATTTTTCTCGGTCATAGGCTTATATAAAACATTCAAAATTTTAAGCTCATGAAAACAAGGAAAATATTCATTTATGCACATTATTCCTCAACAACGGGAAATTAAATTTTCTCGGTTTTTAGCACAATTTTTCAAGATATTTTCAAATCTTTCAAAATTGTGTGCGCATATACTCCCCTATGTTGATCTGAATCTTTTTTCGAGGGGGAGTATAAACATCTCATAAGATATAGTTCCAAATTTTCAGAAACATTATTCTCTCCATGTTACATCACTAGTATATCAAAAATTTCACAAACACGTGCAATTTTTGAGGGGGAGAATAGTGATAAAATGTGATCAAAATGTTTCATTTTTGGATAAGATCTTTGATATAAGTGCTTTCTCGTCCTAATACGTGCAAATACCTTTCATTTTATAAGGCACATATGTAGGAGGAGCGTTTTTGGTGATATAGAAAACTATCAAGGTGTAAACATCGATTTTATCAACACCTTGATTGCTTTTTCATTTGTTTTCTGGTTATAATATCTATACCCTTCAACAAATTTATTCACGATGATATTGGTGTCAAAAGGTGGTTCGGTATTGACGTCTTGGTAAGCATTGAAGGGGTTGAGGAATGAAAAAGAAATGTAAGGATAAAGGGTTCAAATAAAGAAGTCCTCCATACAACTTAGGCAGAAACCAGGTCAACACATCTACTATCAGAATCACTTAGATGATTTCTGGTATTGAAGACAAAACATCATGGACCAAGTGATGTGATTGAGTCCGTTTTCGTACACCCAAAAGGTTATCGTAGTTACGGCGAAGTGTGAATGGAAATCCGCGTTTATGTCTCAAGTTTGATGCTCGAATAAAAGATATTTTGATTTTGAAATTAAAAACTACTAATTTAACCGATTAAATATTAAAATATATAAAAACGATAAGGATGAAAAATTAAACTAAAATAATAAAGCGAAAGATATCTAAAAATAATGATAATGACAATAAAGATGCTAAACTAAACAAGCATAATTAAAATTGTTATAATCATGATAATAAAGCTAAACATTAACAAGCAAACAATAACTATATATTTAAGCTACTGAAATAAAATAAGAAAAGAGATAGAGAATTTTACCCGTAATGACGAACCGGAGACGAAAAATTAAACACCCGATCTAATAGCTAAATTGAATCAAAAGCTTATAACTTTCAAAGTTATTATCAAACTAATTAGCCGATAAAGTTGTCAATTTTATCGACTAGCTAACGAGATAAAAACAAATCAAGCTTTAAACTTTAAAACTTACACTAGCTAAAAGACCCGTAAAGCACCTCGCCGGAAGTGATGAATCGATACACCCGACATCACAAAACAACAAACGGTTAACAACAATTAAGCTAAAAGACATTAAAAATTTTATAAAAACTATTATTATATTAATTCCAAAATTTTAAACTAGTTTTAAAGAAACAATTTCAACTAATAAGATTTTTTGAAAAAGAAGTTTATTTAAGATAAAAAAATATAAATAATAATAATAATTGACGCGTAGTTAAGGGAGAAAAAAAAACAAACAACTAAGACATTAAATATATTTTTTGTGTAAAAGATTTAGCAAGTAAGGATTGAAGTAGTGGTAAGAACATTGACAAACAAAAGAGAGGTCACGGGTTAGAAACCCATGAATGACGACCGACTATATGAGAACTTTTTTTTTAAACATGTTTATTTATTTTTTTGTTAGTTGTCCTAACTAAATTAACTAACAATGAAGCAGAAAATGGCCACTGCCCAAACCGTATTAATCAAGAAAACAAAATCAGACTTTTGAACAATAAGATACCTAAATAAAAAAACTGCTTTTTTTCCACTATCTAAAAAAAACGCTGGAAAATAAAATTGTGAGGATAAGATACAAAGAAAACTAGATCTCAAAATATCTCAATCCTACGCTACATAAAAAACAGGGATATTGATAAAAAAAAATAGAGGATATATAAAAGGAATGTTGTGATCTAAAATAAACAATCACAGAAAAATAGGAAGTGAAGATCTCATTTGTTTGAAGCTATCTTATCTATCAATTGAAAAAAATAAAATACAGGGAATATATGAAAAAAACGTATCTACTGCTATCTAAACAAAAGAACAGGAATTGGAAAAGTAAAGTGAGTATGATATGATTAAGGAAATAAAATTGGAACAGAAAAATAAATCTATCATACACTAATAATACGCAGGGGAAAAGGTGAAGTGAGGATTGGAAGATAATAATGAATGGAATCTCTATCCTATCTGCAGCGTGAATAAGTCTAAAAAAACGGGGAACAAATAAAAATGAAAATAAAGTAACGATCTGATAAAATGGGAAAGATGTGTTTCAATTTATCAAATCTGGATCTCTATCTAACAATAAAAACAGGGAACATGTATGCATACATCTAAAGCTTAAACAAAACGCAGGGAGAAAAGTAAATTTAATATTGAAAAAGGAATGTGATTATTTATCCTAATGAAAAAAAATGAAACATAGAAAATATTCTATCCTAAAAACTAATGAAGGAAACAAAGAAAAACACATGGGAGGAGTGAGGATCTCGTTCTGCTTGTTTTGTACGCACCATATATAAAATCAGATCTTTCTTTCCATATGGGCTTGCTGCGTCATTGAGGCCTTGTTGGGCTGAGTTTGTTTTTGGGCCAACAGCTTATATGTAATATAATAATGGGTCGGTTCGACCCATTTAAATGGTGTCGGGCCGGCCCAATAAAATATGAAGGCACCGTTGAACTCGATTTCTCGTGCTCTTTCCATTTCTCGTGCTCGTTTTTGGTCTTTTTCTTCGTTTTTGCTCCCTTTTTTTAATATTCGTACCTACAATAATAAATAACACATATAAACGATAAATGCACTAAAAATACCCGTTTTGCTATTTATTATACCAAAAATGAAGGGATATAAGCAATAAAAATACGAATAATTACGTGTCTAACACACCCCTACACTTAAGACGTTGCTTGCCCCAAGCAACTATTATCACAAACGTTAAATCCAAAATCAATTTAAAAATTACTTTATTCGAAATTGCTAAAATAAAATTAAAATAAAAATACATTGTGACCCGCCATGCTCGACTTCTTATTCAAGGTATAAGGATCATAGAACGGGAAACACGCAAACTGGGTGTCGCCAGAGAATAAAGATCGTCACCCTCTTTTTATTACTCCCAACTAAGCTAATATTCCTTGTGCAAACGTTTTGGCAAAATGCTAACACTACTTATACTAATAACCTATGTAGACATAACTTTTTACTCTTATAATTATAAAAGACTAGGCAATTGTGCTCATTTTCAAAGTTTTGATCATTCAAATCGACATTTGTTATGGTTGCTAATCATCTAAGTGGAATATTAGACCCACCGGAAATGACGAGATTTGAGATTCAAAAATGGCCTTTCCCATGTAGCGGCTTTCTTCTCGGAACGTCCCAACCTAATCGGTTAAGTGCCCGGGCTTTTGACACCCCACGGAGAATAGTACCGGGATTGGCGGGATTTTGAAATCAAAGATCTTGAAATCACCGCTAAGCTAATAAAAGACACTTAGATGAAAAAAAAAACGACGGTAATTAGAGAATGAAGATTCAAAGGAGAGATCACTCCATGTAGCGACTTTCTTCTCAGCTTGTCCTTTACCAAAGCTTAGGAGGCTAGGTTTTTACACCCTTGAGAATAGTATCGGAGCTCACGAGACCTTTGACTTCTACATTCTCAATTACCGTCTAAACTCTTATATAAAAAAAATTGACGAATTCTAGTTCAACTTCGGATTTAAATTTGAGAAAAAGCAAGTTTCTCACAATTATAATTAAAGCAACAAAAACATAAAACTCTTATTCATATTTTTTTTCTTATTCTTTTTTTTTCAAATATTTTTTTTTCCTTTTTTTTCTTTTCTTCTCTTTTTTTGATATATTTTTTTTTCAACATATCTATTCACGCAACATTATTTCAAATTTAAGAAAGTATGCTTTCACTCAAATTTAAATAAAAAGTTGAACTAGGACTCTATATCAAAATTGCATAAGAATTTATTTTTTGCATAACAACACAATTTTTAACGTTTAAATGCTTGAAAATAAACACACTTATTAAGTCTAGTTACAATCTAGGAGGAAAAGCCACAGGTTATTCATATAAGCTCTAAAGAGAACCAACTACTCCATGTTTAGCATTTTTATTTGCACAATTCCTAAAAGCTTAGTCAAAAAGTTAAGGGAGCAGCCAGATCAACACTCAGGCAGAGTCAGGATCCCCTTTGTTCTAGCCTACGGGACAAGTCAATCACGCACGGTCAAAAACGTTTTTTTATTTTTAAAAAAATAAAATAAAAACAAACAGACATTTGATCAAAATAGGATACAAGAGGGCAAACAAGTAGGCATGAATATGATCAATATGATATAAAAACCCCCTACACTTAGAACCGAACATTGGCCTCAATGTTCAAAAGTGATAAGGTGCTACCCCTACACTTAATAACACAAAAGGCTAATGCTAGAATTCCAAGTGTAAGAAGGAGAACACAATCAGATATGCATGGATAAAGATGAGAACTGAGTATTCCCCTGATATAGACATGAAGATCGATCGGAGACTGAATGAAGAAGATGATGAAAACAGCAACATCAACCCTCTGAAAGTCTTCTCGATCCAAGGGAACCCTGCACACACAAAAAAATACCAACAAGCACACATGGAGGGAAGCACGCCCCTACACTTATGTTAGAAAAAGATAAAAATGATAGATCATCGGGTTGCCTCCCGAGAAGCGCTTGTTTTTGTTAACCAAGTCACGAGCCTGACTCGACCCCGAATTAAATGGTCCATGGGGAAGCCTCTAATGTAATACCGGGATCAAAAATCTTATTCTCGGTCCCGGAGGAATGATAGGTGTGTAAACACCCATACTTTTTACCACTTAATAACAATAATAACCGGACCAAATCGTGTATTTTATGTCAATTATGTCAGAATTATGCGTGGTTTGTGTTTATGTTGTGATTTAGGACGAAAAGGTGAAAAGTGGAGAAAACACGGGCATTCACGGGCTTTTATCAAAGAAAAAGACGAAAGACGAAGTCAAGAAGTCAAGAGTGCAAAAAGAACGGAAGTCCAAGACCAATTCTGAAGCTTTATCGAAGAAAAAGTCAAAAGACGGAAGTTTACTAAAAGCCGAAGAGCTCAAGTCTAATTTATCGAAGAATTACAAGACGAGTTCATAGAAATCCCAAGACAAAGTCATTAAAGTCCAAGATTAACAAAAGATTAAGAAGAGAAGGACTTAAGTGTGCAATTAAGGAAAAGAGGAAAGAGGTGTGACACCCCCCAATCGGGTTTGCAGCGGAATAGTAATTAGGTGTCACGTTGCGGATCACATAACAAATGGCATATAAAGCATTGACCATAATTACATGATTTTGAAATACAATTGATACAAATATTGTTTTAGTACAATTAGTTGAAATGTTGAATATCAGTTGTCACAAATATCCCTGTGAAAACAGATCCCCCAATAATATGATGCTCCTAAATGATGCTCAGTCCATGCTCAAATAATCCAGCTTAATTTCCTGAGAAAAACATGCTTAAAACAGTCAACATAAAGTTGGTGAATTCATAGACTTTTGTAAAATCATAGTTCCTTTGATATAAAAATCAAGTGTAGTATCTCAAGATATCCCGTATAGTATTTCATAAGGTTTGATAAAAATAAAGTTCAGAAATATCACAATGTTCCATATTGTACAGCACAAGGTGTGATGAAAATCTAATTCAGAGATCTCAGTATCTTCTATGTATTAATGTACCAATTAATATAAAGTCAAGTTTAGAACCGCAAACGTCACAAAACTAGTATCGCACGAAGCCAAATACTATAAGATAATTACATTTCCTATTGCCCGAAACTGACACTGTTGGGTCAAAAAGTTGATGTGGCAGAAACTCAAAAATGAAGAAAACATGAAGTATTTGTCTAGGCGTTGACAAGAGCATTCCCGGCGTTGACAAGAGTTATTTAGGCGTTGATGGAATCAAGCATTGTCAAGAGCAAACCAAGCATTGTCACATGCAATTCAAGCATTGACAAAACGTAGACAAAAGAAGCTAATGGAAGCTTCTATTTAGATAAACATGCAAAAGATATTCTGCATAAGTTTATTTAAATAGAAGATTTACTTGTTTATTCATTCTTATCTCTTGTAAACCCTAATCCTTACACTATAAAAGGAACCAAGGGTCATAGGTTTTATATATATTATTCATTCACAATGTAAACCTAAAGTGTGTGTCGCACTAGACGTGGGATTCAATGTATACACGTCTAGTGGTTGTTTGTTATTAATATAATAAGCAACCCATTTGTTTTAATTTATGTGTCTTGTGCCTAAACACCTTGTTATGATCATTGTTCTTTTCCGCTATGTTATCATATGAACGATGATCAACCTAGATATAATGGTTCATAACCATTGAGCCCAACGATCATAGGACTCATCAATTGGTATCAGAGCCTAAGGCTCGTGATATCTAGGAGATACAAGGTGTTCGTGTATGGTGAAGAGAAGAAAAATTCGTATGGAGTTTTTCTGGACGTTTTTGTGTGCGCAGCAGTATTCAGAAGGTCATAACTTTTGATTGAACCGTTGGATCGTCACGAAATTTTATATGTGTGTTCTACATACATAGGTCTAAACATCCACCGGAGGGATTGTCGAGTTTTATCCCCAAGCAAAAGTTATTAAGCGTCGAAGTTGGCTGATGGAAGATTTTCAGTTTTTCTGCTTTTACATAAAATCATGAACTAGGGTTCCTCAAACCCTAGATCTACTTAAAAGCAGGGAGAATTGCAGTTTGTGGCTGTTATGATTCAAGATCTAAGGTTTATTTACAAACCCTAATTAGGGTTTTGGTGCTTAAATCTTCTCAAACCCTAGATCTATATAAAACTGCAGCAAGTTGCGGGTTTCTGTCACGTACAAACAGCAGGTTATATGGCCATGACGTGTTTAAAGAAAAAGGAGCTGTTTGTGATGTGATATAAGCGAATCTGATTGGTTGTTTAGCATGCATTCACACGGCAAATAGAAAAACCCTAATATTCATTATATATTTTGAATCGTCTATTTGCTGGTGCATAGTTACAACCGTGAGGATATAAGCTATCTCAATTCTTATTGGAGGAAGTTTATGTTCACACGATTCAGTCAATCAAGAAAAGGAATAGATTGATGTATTCACATGATTCGAATCTGCTACATGCTAGTCCAAGGTTATTCATGTGTTGCTCGATTTTGATTGAAGGAACAGAATGCATTCACACGGTTTGTAAATTCCTATTGGTTGAAGTTTATTGCTTTCACACGGTTTGGCAGATTAAAGCCCTAATATTCGTTATATTAAAGTTTTAAGTCTCTACATGCGCATCCAAGGTTGTTCCCGTGGGGATCGTTTCTTACTGGTGGAATATAGTTGCATTCACATGGTTGAGGATTTTTCATTGGTGGAAATCGTTATGTTAACACGGCCAAAGGAATTCGCCACTTTTGGATGCAAGATGACGTCAGCAGAATTTGACGCTGACAAGAGTATGAGACAGACGCTGACAAGATGGGTTTGACGCTGAAAAAGACGTGGACGCTGACGTGTGTAATTTAGACGCTGACAGGAAGGGTTTCGACGCTGACAGGAATAAGTCAACACTGATAGGTTGACAGTGTTATCCGATATATGCTATTTCAACGCTGATAAGTGTCATCCGATATCAGACAATGCATCTGAAGATATTGGACAGAATTGGATATTGGACAACACACTGTTTGCTGCTGTTTGAGAAAACTGGTACATTTTAAGCATACAAAAAGGAGGATTATACACACAAAGGTACATGGAATCTCCGTTTTATTCAGAATATCAAGTTGATATTTATGGCTCGGATATTTTTAAACGGATTAATGATTTTAAAGTAAGTTAGCAACAATTCGTGAGGTAATTTATTGGATTTGATTATGTAATCGGGGTAGCCTTGTAAAAGAGTTATCCGTCTGATCTCTTTTACATATGATATGAAGATTAAGTTTCTTCATGAAGAAGTGTTAGCTTAAGGGGAAGAATTCTTATGGTAAGTTTTGATGATTGAAGAAGATTTTCACGAGTTTGTGTTCTATCATATCTTAAAGTCATGGACTTCCAGCCACTGACTTTAAAGGTAACTTGTTCGTGCTTTACATGGTTGGTGATGAAGACTTGTCATAAACACTTGAAGGAGTTACATTATCGTGCTCAGTGTCTCACAAAGGATGAGAATATTGACAAGGGATCGAGGTCTACTTATATTTCTCACTCTGGTATAAGTTCTTCATCACATGGATAAACAAGACATGGAACATAAGTTTGGGTTATTTTACTTCTACATCAAAGACTACTTTATTTATTTTTCTTCAGGATCATTACACAGAGTCTACATTTGGAGAATTTTCAAGATTGCCTACATTGTTTACTTCCTTGTTGATGTGACAAAAAGGGGAAGAAAATACGTGCTACACTTGAGGGGAAGCAATCTGAAGATCATGTACAACTTACAAGAGATACACATAGAGTTTTGCCACTATCAACTAGGGGAAGATTGTTGGGTCAAAAAGTTGATGTGGCAGAAACTCAAAAATGAAGAAAACATGAAGTATTTGTCTAGGCGTTGACAAGAGCATTCCCGGCGTTGACAAGAGTTATTTAGGCGTTGATGGAATCAAGCATTGTCAAGAGCAAACCAAGCATTGTCACATGCAATTCAAGCATTGACAAAACGTAGACAAAAGAAGCTAATGGAAGCTTCTATTTAGATAAACATGCAAAAGATATTCTGCATAAGTTTATTTAAATAGAAGATTTACTTGTTTATTCATTCTTATCTCTTGTAAACCCTAATCCTTACACTATAAAAGGAACCAAGGGTCATAGGTTTTATATATATTATTCATTCACAATGTAAACCTAAAGTGTGTGTCGCACTAGACGTGGGATTCAATGTATACACGTCTAGTGGTTGTTTGTTATTAATATAATAAGCAACCCATTTGTTTTAATTTATGTGTCTTGTGCCTAAACACCTTGTTATGATCATTGTTCTTTTCCGCTATGTTATCATATGAACGATGATCAACCTAGATATAATGGTTCATAACCATTGAGCCCAACGATCATAGGACTCATCAGACACTTGACATAGTTGAGCCCTCACAAATGAGAGCGCTTCGCCATTTCTAAACAGGCACCCATCAATAATAAGTGCTGACATGGTAAACACCTGTTGTCCCGGCCAAGGCACAGTGAGCATGACTCACCCAGGTGGGGATGGTCAGTCCCAAATAGATCTATTTATAACATTCAGGTAATCCAACGATTTTAACAGTTTCAGTTCACGGGTCATGAGGAATTCTACAATCGTTGGATTACCTGAATGTTATAAATAGATCTATTTGGGACTGACCATCCCCACCTGGGTGAGTCATGCTCACTGTGCCTTGGCTGGGACAACAGGTGTTTACCATGTCAGCACTTATTATTGATGGGTGCCTGTTTAGAAATGGCGAAGCGCTCTCATTTGTGAGGGCTCAACTATGTCAAGTGTCAGTTTCAGGCAATAGGAAATGTAATTATCTTATAGTATTTGGCTTCGTGCGATACTAGTTTTGTGACGTTTGCGGTTCTAAACTTGACTTTATATTAATTGGTACATTAATAAATGGAAGATACTGAGATCTCTGAATTAGATTTTCATCACACCTTGTGCTGTACAATATGGAACATTGTGATATTTCTGAACTTGATTTTTATCAAACCTTATGAAATACTATACGGGATATCTTGAGATACTACACTTGATTTTTATATCAAAAGAACTATGATTTTACAAAACTCTATGAATTCACCAACTTTATGTTGACTGTTTTAAGCATGTTTTTCTCAGGAAATTAAGCTGGATTATTTGAGCATGGACTGAGCTTCATTTAGGAGCATAATATTATTGGGGGATCTGTTTTCATAGGGATATTTGTGACAACTGATATTCAACATTTCAACTGACTGTACTAAAACAATATTTGTATCAGTTGTATTTCAAAATCATGTAATTATGGTCAATGCTTTATATGTCATTTGTTCTGTGATCCGCAACGTGACACCCAATTACTATTCCGCTGCAAACCTGATTTGGGGGTGTCACAGAATGGTATCAGAGCAATGGTTATAGAGAATCAGATCGAAAATAAAATTGTTTTTCTATTTTATTAACTGGACTATAACCGGACAAAATTTTCAAAAACTTAGATTTCAAAAACTGGGTTTTTGACGGGGACATACTTAGAAAGAATTTAGCATAGAGAGCATGCATAACTATATGATTTAAATGCAATTCATTATCCTATGCACTTATATTTATGATAGTACTAGATGCTAGCCCTTTACGTACTTTACATATTACGACTATTTAATATCTTTATGATATTAAAATATTAAAATACTTAAGGTATTTAATGAAACCCTATTTGAAATATAAACACGTCATGTTAGTAGGGAGCTTTATACTAAAGATGTTCCATCTCGATATTACGTTTTGACTGAGTGGTTGGGTTTACGATTGAAAGTGCCCTCGCTCCTCAAACGTTAATAGAATGGCTTCTGAAGTATAATGGCCCGAACAATGCATTGTAACTACAAACAACCAAATACATAACAAACCCTTGGAAATGTCTAAATGAATATCTAAATAAAATCTTTGGAAATCTTTGAAAGATTTAAATTTGATTTTATAAATCTTGGAAAATCTAAAATAGATTTTTACAAAAAAAAAAATCTCCAAAAAGGATTTTGGAAAATCTTGGAAGATCTTATCTTGGTAAAATCATAACTTGAAAAATCTGACTAAATCTGGGGGAAATCTGATCAAATTTTGGAAAAGCAAAATCTTGGGAAATCCAACTGAATCTTGAAAAATCTAAATTAGATTTTACAAATTTTGAGAAATCTTATTTCAACTAACCCTTTGGAAACCTTATATACTCCTTGAAAATCTTTTTTTTTCGTTGGAAATCTAACAAAATTATTGAGTACTTAACTAAATCTTTACAAATCTCATACTAAAGTTTACAGCTAATATTGCTAGCAAATGTTGAGATTACTCTCTCCTTTATATTAAACCTTTTACAATTGTTACCATTTGAAAAATATACTTCATATACTTAATATTGTTATAAAATCCAAATAAGTCCAGAAATCTTATACTAAGATTATCGAATCCTTCATGACTACTTGCGGTATCTATTTATGCTTATACGCTGATAGTTCCTTATACAACTATTATAATATATCATTATATTATATACAAGATCCCCGTTTGATACGTATTTTAACGCACGTGATTCGAACACCTACTTACGAAACACAATTTGTTGATGACTCATACTCTTGCTTTTGGTATGTGATATTATTTAGATAAGTTTACATGTTAAAATGATGCGGTGGGACCCAAATCAAGGTATGACTCTATATTTAGATGACGTTTAAATATGGAACCTGAGTCTCTTGATCCTAAGTTAATTATGATTCTGTCTTTAGATGGAATGGTACGTCTAAAGGTGAAATCATAAGCCACCGGATTAGAAGTTTATTTATAAATTCGTATTAAGGTGGAATGGGACGCCCGAAGACGAAAGTTCTAAATAAACAGGCTGTGAAGTATCTTAATAATATCTATTTTCTTAGATATTATATTGGTCTTAAATGGTAAGCCTTGCCGGGAATATTTGAGTAGGTTGGGCTATGAAATCTTTATTGAAACGAATTAGGACGCTTTTTCGTTTGAATAAAGAAATCATAGGTCACTGAACCATGAATTATAAAATTTTACTTTACCTGGATGAGGACGCTTATCGATGTAAATAGAAATTTATACACAAGTGGGCTTAAATATATCCGACGTGACTCATTATTGATATTATTTTATTAATCCAGCTATGGAATGTATTCCTTTAGATTTTCGGTTTTTTCCAAACATATCTTATCATTATTACATCCTCATCAAGAAACCTAAAGAAAATTCGTGTTCATTCCTCTGGGATCATAGCATGGGGCTATTGATTCTCGACTTATTTTTGGTCCAACATAAAAACTAATAAACTCACTTAAGCTTAGTGAAGCTTAATGGACTTAAAAATATCTTAAAGAACTATTAAAAACATTAATGAACCTTATCTATGCATACTGAGGCCCAATAAGGCCCATGAAACACATTTAATAGAGCCAAGACTTAAAACGAGCTTGTACTAATTTATCCAACCTTGTAAACTTAATCGAACTCAAATATGATTTAATGAACCTCTTACTAAATCTTTTGGGCTAAACTTGATTTTTTTTAGAACTATCAAGGACTTGTTTTGCTACTTTTCAAACATATTTCAAGCCCTAGACAACTCTAAGAATAAACATGGATTTCAATGAACTTAAAAGAAGCCCTAGTTGATTTAATAAAGATTAAAAACCCTAGGGGTTGATTTTGCCACTTTTGAAACTAAATTTAAGCAGGTTATTTTGTTGGAAAAATATTTGTGCTCTAAAGGCCACATTACAAAAATAGAAGAACCAAATGTGTATAATATCAAAACATAAAAGACAAGTACTTTACTCATCAGAGGCATACGATCAATGACTACCTTCTAAATATCACCCGTGAGTCTAAACTTGAGCTCACAAGAGTACACGTTCAAGAAAAAGTGTCCTCACTTATTCCCTAGATGAGTAACTTCATTTTAAGCTTTGAGTACAAAGCTAAAATAACGGGTAAGTGCTGTAAAACCCCAAATTTTGGGCTTTTGGACACGTCACCGGCTTCACTACTATTATCATTTACCCAATATTATTTTTATAAATCACCTTTATATACGAGAACATAATATAGTATATTACTTAAAAAGTTGATATTTTAACCATTAGAGCTATTTTCTTTTTAGAGACACATTTTATGTGCATAAAATTATTTATAATTAATAATAGCTACCAAAAAGATCACATAACAAGACGAACTAAAACTTTCTTATACAATTTTAAGCCTAGACATGAACAAATCTACCAAAACTACTCTTTCTTTGGATGCTCCTCATTCTATGCGTTACATATATAAACCAAATCAAAAGCAAAATCAACTTTAATTTAGCTAGAAACTTGTACACATCCTATACAATCCTCCTTCCTTCCACAAATTCCGAACACATCACCATTTAGGATCAAAGAGATGTAGCTTGAATTGTTACCACATGTTGGTTATGCACCAACGTCACCCAAATCCCTCCTAGATTCACTAGTACACTCCTATGATATCTAAGAAATCTATCTCTTGATTTCTTTCTCTCTTTCTTGCGTGCCTAACCCCACACCACAAAACTATTTCACTCCCTTGGCTATAAGTAACACAAGTAAACACAAACAAAGAGAACAAAACAGCCCACTCTCCTACTTAATTCGTCCTCCCTTCTTATCATCATGGCCACGCAAGTCTAGCTTCAAGATGTGTCGGTTCGTGGTAAAGATGGTTTGTTGGGTGAGACGAACAATGGTTCATTGGTTTCTCTTCCTCCTAGTCACAACATCATCACAATGCTGCAACCACAGTTGGTATTCTCACTAGCCGTAGTCAACCACGTCATGACCACATGCCCTGGACTCGAATCATATGCTAGTACCTCCAACCATTTGTGAGTTCACAAGATCTTTGTTCCCTTATTTCCCTTTTCTCGTCATATGCATACATTTGCCACTGCTTATCTTATGCGCTAATAAATAAAATGGAGAACTAATACAATAGTATGGAAAGCATAAAACACAACTCTCATAGTGTAAGTATCACACCATAGGGAAACGTGCTCCAAAAGCATGAACTGGGCGAAAACGAATGTACTAGGTCTTAAGTTATCCCTTAGTAAGTAACCATGCCAAATTTAAACACAAACGGAGTACGTTTGCTAAGTTAAACGAATTAAACATTTGCGTTATTTCATGAGAAAAAGTAGCCCGACCAGCCTAATTTAGACCCTGTTTAGACCTAGTAGGACCCCGTGTATAGAACAGGTTATAGGGGCGTTTCGTAGAGCACCTAGCCAGATTTCCACAGCCTCTTGAATCACCCAAAACGGACTATAACGAAGCGGGAAACTGAGTTACAAAACTTGCGTTTGAACACTAAAAGCTGTCAGCACTTGGAAAAAAAGCTGACAGCATGTACATGTAGGCTAACCAGCCGACTTTAGCCTCGTTTTCGAGCTTGTTAGGGTCCGATCTGGAACCCGACACCAACTAGGATGTTGTAGATCTCCTGGCTACCTTTCCATAGACACCAAGAACACTAAAAACGGATCTATAACGAACAATTTACGGCCCTTTAAAAATCTGACTCGCACATTTTAAAAGCTGATGAAAATTAGACATTCTGACCCGCTGTCTTCAAACGCATTTTTACCCACTTTAGAGCCGTATTCAAGCAAAACTTAAAGAACGAAACTTGTAGACGGGATACCCAAGAATACAAATATGTTTTCTGTTCGTTTTATGGTTAGATAACGAACCCGTAAACGACGTTCAAAAATCAGCATATATATACTTAAGGTTTTGGATTTTAGAGGACTATTTGTGTAATTAGCCGAAACTTAATCAAACCCTAGGGGCTGATTCGTAACTTAATATAAGTTTTAAACCATAAGTAAAAACTTGAAGGGCCTTTCGTGTCATTACTTATAAGTTGTGCGAACCCTAACCCTAATTAAAACGTGAGGGACTATTTTTGCCAACTACCGAAACTTATATAAGCCCTAAATCCTTATTAATTTTATATTAAATTAAACCCTAATCTATAAGGACTAAAACTGTCATTACCTCAAACATATAACCTAGGGACTATTTAGTAAATCATAGAAACTTGGAGGACTCACTATGTATATATTAATGTATAAATAAACACATACGGATCGGGTAATAAACGGCAAGATATTTAAAACAAGTATAAGCATGCACTTTAACTCCGAAAGCATCTATGCATTTTATCTGCATATACTGAGATCATTTACATCACTTAGGTATTTGATGTACTGTGTGCACTATGACTTGAATTATTGATCATCCTCGAGTTGTATCATACAGGTGAGTTCATAGCCTCGCCTTTCACAACTATTTATGTTTTTACTAACCCACGAGGGGGAGACATGATATAACTTGTTTTGACTATATGATATCATGAGATCATGGACCGATACTTATATTTAATAAACTGTTGATTAAATACTGTGGGAGAAAACTGGTAATATATTTTATAGGACGCAAACTGAACTGTCACCCTTGATTACATTTGCCTATTGTAGAATTCCTCATGACCCGTGAACTGAAACTGTTAAAATCGTTGGATTACCTGAATGTTATAAATAGATCTATTTGGGACTGACCATCGCCACCTGGGTGAGTCATGCTCACTGTGCCTTGGCTGGGACAACAGGTGTTTACCATGTCAGCACTTATTATTGATGGTGCCTATTTAGAAATGGCGAAGCGCTCTCATTTGTGAGGGCTCAACTATGTCAAGTGTCAGTTTCGGGCAATAGGAAATGTAATTATCTTATAGTATTTGGCTTCGTGCGATACTAGTTTTGTGACGTTTGCGGTTCTAAACTTGACTTTATATTAATTGGTACATTAATACATGGAAGATACTGAGATCTCTGAATTAGATTTTCATCACACCTTGTGCTGTACAAAATGGAACATTGTGATATTTCTGAACTTGATTTTTATCAAACCTTATGAAATACTATACGGGATATCTTGAGATACTACACTTGATTTTTATATCAAAGGAAATATGATTTTACAAAACTCTATGAATTCACCAACTTTATGTTGACTGTTTTAAGCATGTTTTTCTCAGGAAATTAAGCTGGATTATTTGAGCATGGACTGAGCATCATTTAGGAGCATCATATTATTGGGGGATCTGTTTTCATAGGGATATTTGTGACAACTGATATTCAACATTTCAACTGATTGTACTAAAACAATATTTGTATCAATTGTATTTCAAAATCATGTAATTATGGTCAATGCTTTATATGCCATTTGTTCTATGATCCGCAACGTGACACCCAATTACTATTCCGCTGCAAACCTGATTTGGGGGTGTCACAAGAGGGAGGAAGCTTACTAAGCACTCCTTAATCTCCCCTATAGATAGTTTAGGATTTCATTTCATTAGTTTTTGTTGGCTAGTTTGACAAACTATGCTCTTCCACTTTAATTTTTGCACATTTAAATTCATGTCATTTACTTTATTGTCAAATTTAAATACATGTCTTGCACCTTAAATACCTTTATTTTCAAGTAAGTTTTCTTTTAATTCTTGTCAATATTTATTTTTATTTTTATTGTTGATCTCCTATCTTCCTTTCTTTAATCTTCATGTTTTATTGTTTATGTTCATGTTCTTGATTTTTATTGATTTAGTTAAGTGGGTTTTGATTATTTTGATCATTATTGTTATTTTGATTGTTTTGGATTGTTTGATTATCATTAGTAGATGTTTTGTGATTAGGTTGATTTAATCTTTTAGTTGATTTTGATTAAGTTTGTTTAGATTCGTGTATATCTTTGTTCTCCTTGTTCTTCGTGTGTTTCTGTTACTGATCTGTTCCCAGGAAACATTCCGGATCAAAGCCTAGCAAAACATTCCGAGTGAAGGGTTTGTGCAAGTATATTCCGGATCAGCAAGTTCATCCGGAATAATTCATTATTCCGGATCAAAGTGTTTCATTCGGAATATTAAGACATTCCGGATCAAGGAATTTGCAAAAGGTTCATCCGGAATATCCAATATTCCGGATCAAGGAAGATATTCCGGATCAAGGAAGTATTCCGGATCAAGGGCTTCCATCCGGATAAGTGACATATTCCGGATCAAGGAGTTCTATTCGGAATATTATTCCGGATCAAGAGATATTCCGGATCAAGGGCAACATTCCGGATCAAAGCTACATTCCGAATCAAGAAGTTTATTCCGGATAGGTGACATATTCCGTGTAAGCATTTTATTCCGGATCAAAGTTTTGGGTAAATATTCGGAGTGAAGAAGAACATTCCAAACGAAGGTGACATTCCGGATGAGTGTTTATTCCGAACGAAGGATTATTCCGGATGTGCTATTTTTCAGGTTCTTTTAATTTCAGTTTTTAATTTTCTGTTTTTACTTTTCAAGCTTTACTTTTCCCACCCTTTTACTTAGTCGCACTTTAAGATTACTTGCCTTAGTTTATTTTAGCCTTGCCTTAGTTTTAAGTTTTAGTTGCGTTTTAAATTTGCCTTAGATAGTTTTAAGTTTGCGTTATTTACGTTTAGTGCCCTTTTAATTTCTGTCACGCTTTTAAATACTCGCCTTTTATTTTAAATTAGATTTAGATTTACTTTAACGTCATTTTCATTTAAGTCTTCGCACTTTTATTTTAAAAACAACCAAAAATATCTGTTTCACCAAAAACAATTGAGTCGTACTTTGAACCGGAAATCAATTCGTTAAGATACCGAGAAAACGAACTTTTTCAACTAGCAAAATCTTTTCATTAAAATGGCGCCGCTACCGGCTCTTTTCGTAAAGATTAACGGTTTTCTGTGAGAGATGCGTTGCTTTTTGGGATCCGTTCACTCGTGAACGTTATTTTTCGTGTCAAAAATTTTCAAAAAATCCCAAAAACATTTGAAAAATTATAAAAAGCATTTATTTTTCAAAGTTTTGCACCAAAACATTCCTCTTTATCCTCTATTATGTTTAATTCTTTTCTTCACCCCTCTTATTTATAAATCTTCATGGATTCGTCTTGTGTAGGGTGTGGGAGACCATGGCATGGTTTTCAAACATGTCAATGGTGTACTTGTGAGCGGTGTGGTTTTGATATCGACGATACACAATTTGGATTTTCTCCATTTTGCAATTCAACAAATTCATACTTCAACTCTTACAATACTTTCCCACCCTCCCCCGTCTATGACAATCCCTATCCTCAAGATGCATCGGGTTTTTCTCCATACCCGCGGTTCTATATTTGTGGGGGCCCTCACGATGCTTCTTCTTGTGATCCGTCGAAGGTCTTTGAGAAAGTTCCATGCTATAATCCCAGTGTGTATAACTTTGAGCCCCCACGTCACACTGTCAATCATCAACCCATTTGTGCACTTCCTCCTGAGCAACTTGCAACAATTTTTGACAACTTTCACAAAGTTCAAGCAGCTTGCAACAAGATGATGGAGAAATGTCAAGCGGATCAGCAACAAGAGCAGGTATCTAACCTTAATGCTTATACTCCTCCTCTTGTGCCTCCATATTATTATGACAGTGATGACGATGAGAGTCCTATTTCTTGGAACGATGAGAATTCTATTCCTTCGCCCGACTTGCCGGCTTTGGAGCCTGAGGATTCAACCATCCTAAGGGATGAGGATATTAGCACAATTCCTGCAAAGGAATCTGACGAATTCAATACGTTTAGTGCTGATAACCTTGTCCCAATTCTAAGTGAATCTGAGTTGACATCCGACAGTGACGATGAGTTTGATGCACTTTCTTCTGATGATGTTCCTTCCACCAACACTTTGGGAGAGGATTATTTGGCTTTCTCTAATCCTCTTTTTGATCAAGATGATGATTTTACTTCTAGTGATGACGAGTCACTATCTGATGAAGACGTTCCGAAGGAAACTTTCAAGATTTATTCGAACCCTTTATTTGATTTTGATGACGATTACATATGTAGTGAGGTGAATCCTCTCTTTGACGAAGGGATTGAAGACATTGATAGCTCTGCTTCTCTTGCTATTGATGAGCATACTTTGTTAGCCATGCCCCCTTCTATCGCATAGGTGGAGAGTTCTGACTCTACTGGAAAGGTACCGCAGGTGGAAGGTAATTCTTCTCTTATTTCTCCTACTATATTGCCCCCTCATCCCACTGAATGCACGCCCAAGCGGGTGATGTATCAATTTCACTCTCCGGGAAATGAGGATGAGTGCTTTGACCCGGGAGGTGACAATGACCATTCTATGATTGATAACCTTACGTCTTTGCCAATTGGTCAGCATCCATTGTCTTCGGAGGATGACAATGTGATTCCTATACCCACCCCACCTCCCGAGGATCAAGATTTCACATACTTCTCGTATGTTGAAAGGACCTTCCTACCATTCAAGACTTATCCTCCTGCCTCTCCTTTATTATATTCCTCCGGGAACGAGGACAAGGTCTTTGATCCCGGTATTACATTCGAGGTTTCCCCATGGACCATTTAATTCGGGGACGAGTCAGGCTCGTGACTCGGTTAACAAAAACAAGCACTTTTTGGGAGGCAACCCAATTATCTATCTATCTTTTTCTTTGTTTTTACCATAAGTGTAGGGGGAGACCCGTTGGTGTTTGCTATTTCCTCTCTTCTCATATTCAGGGATTCGAGCGTTCAATGATCCACTCTTGATGATTTTTGACGACCCGTGATTCCGTGTTCCCATCTTCCCGGTTCTATCCTAAACTCTTTTCGATTCACTATTTTATATTTTCCAATATTAAAATAGGAATCTCGTTAGTTGTCTTTTCCTTAGCAAGATTGAAACAACGTGCACAATGTCCTAAGTGTAGGGGAGTTTACTCCCACATGCTTAAACATTGAGGACAATGTTTATATTAAGTATAGGGGGACTTCTATCGAAGTTAAGTGGCTCTTTTCCTTGTATTTGTCCTCATTATAACCGGAAAATCAATTTTTCGACATTTTTCAAAAATTTTGATCTATTTTGGCCTATTAGTTTTTACCTTTGTATAGTTATTTTCTTTTCTTGCTAGAATAAATTTTTAATAAAGTGGTTTTAATTTTCAAACGTTATGAATCTTTTGACTCAACCCGAGTTTACTTATCTTAGTTTACTCTAGCTAGTATCCTTAACGTGTTTAAGTCAAGTTTTGCTAGGCTTTTATATAGGGAACTTTAAAACGCGAAAGTCTTAACTCTTACGGGTTAAGAACAAGAACTTTTCGCAAGTTCCCATAATTGATCCTAGAAAGTCGTTTATCAAGGGAACTTTAAAATGCGAATTCTAAACTTGAAAAAGTCTAAGAAGTTACAAGATCCTATAGATGAGTTGAAAACCCAAAACTTTGATTTAATAGGCTAAGCATCCACGAGTCTCATTCCTTGAGATTTTAAATTGTGGAGAACGAGAGATGATAGAGTCAATTATAAGTTTGGTATTCTATCATGAATTTATTTAAGTGAATTTATTTAAGTTAATTATGAGCTTTTATTTAAGTTAATTTGGTATTCTAACAAGGTATGAGGATAAATAGATCCAAGTCCAAAAAGGAGGCAGATCGTTGTATATCAAAGTCCAAAATAATGATTGGAGAAAAATAAAGAAGTCGTGGTCCAAATATGAAGAATCTCTCAAAACTTCAAGTGAAGAAATTTCAATTATGAAAAGAAGACCATTATTTCATGAACCTCTCTCAAGGTTTGAAGTATGAAGTCGCTGCCAAATATCGGTCCGAGAAAGGTCTCAAATCGCGAAGCGAGTTATGCCAAGATATGAACTTTATGAGGTCCCGAGAAGCAGTTTTAAAAGATTTTGTCCTTTAGCTAACTATTGATTAAATCGTTCACTTTATTTTCGGCCTAAATAACTATCGAAATAAGTCAAACAATGCATCCTCCTGATCATTCAAGACAAAAATAAAATATAATAGATACACCTAGGAATAAGGGAGTCTAAGTGAATAATTGGCCCACATGAGTTCGTGTTAGTTTACTAACTTATAATAACAATGATCTCGTTTTTAAGCTTGGTTTGGAGAAAGTGAAAACTTGAGGATGATGATCATTCATGACGATTCCAAAACCCAAGGTATGATTTTGATTTCTTTACTTTGAATGTTTATAGTTTTCTATCTCTTTAATAAAGGCCAAGGTGGATTGATTTTGATGAAAAATGTAAACGTGCTTTGTAACTAATGCATTGCATGAGGACATTGCAATGGTCAAGTGTAGGGGATTTGATAGGTGTGTAAACACCCATCCTTTTTACCGCTTAATTACAATAATAACCGGACCAAATCGTGTATTTTATGTCAATTATGTCGGAATTATGCGTGGTTTTTGTTTTTGTTGTGATTTAGGGCGAAAAGGTGAAAAGTGGAGAAAACACGGGCATTCACGGACTTTTATCAAAGAAAAAGACGAAACACGAAGTCAAGAAGTCAAGAGTGCAAAAAGAACGGAAGTCCAAGACCAATTCTGAAGATTTATCGAAGAAGAAGTCAAAAGACGGATGTTTACTAAAAGCCGAAGAGCTCAAGTCTAATTTATCGAAGAATTACAAGACGAGTTCAAAGAAATCCCGAGACAAAGTATTAAAGTCCAAGATTAACAAAAGATTAAGAAGAGAAGGACTTAAGTGTGCAATTAAGGAAAAGAGGAAAGAGGGAGGAAGCTTCCTAAGCAGTCCTTAATCTCCCCTATATATAGTTTAGGATTTCATTTCATTAGTTTTTGTTGGCTAGTTTGACAAACTATGCTTTTCCACTTTAATTTTTGCACATTTAAATTCATGTCATTTACTTTATTGTCAAATTTAAATACATGTCTTGCACCTTAAATACCTTTAATTTCAAGTAAGTTTTCTTTTAATTCTTGTCAATCTTTATTTTTATTTTTATTGTTGATCTCCTATCTTCCTTTCTTTAATCTTTATGTTTTATTGTTTATGTTCATGTTCTTGATTTTTATTGATTTAGTTAAGTGGGTTTTGATTATTTTGATCATTATTGTTATTTTGATTGTTTTGGATTGTTTGATTAAGTTTGTTTAGATTCGTGTATATCTTTGTTCTCCTTGTTCTTCGTGTGTTTCTGTTATTGATCTGTTCCCAGGAAACATTCCGGATCAAAGCCCAACAAAACATTCCGAGTGAAGGGTTTGTGCAAGTATATTCCAGATCAGCAAGTTCATCAGGAATAATTCATTATTCCGGATCAAAGTGTTTCATTCGGAATATTAAGACATTCCGGATCAAGGAATTTGCAAAAGGTTCATCCAGAATATCCAATATTCCGGATCAAGGAAGATATTCCGGATCAAGGAAGTATTCCGGATCAAGGGCTTCCATCCGGATAAGTGACATATTCCGGATCAAGGAGTTCTATTCGGAATATTATTCCGGATCAAGAGATATTCCGGATCAAGGGCAACATTCCGGATCAAAGCTACATTCCGAATCAAGAAGTTTATTCCGGATAGGTGACATATTCCGTGTAAGCATTTTATTCCGGATCAATGTTTTGGGTAAATATTCCGAGTGAAGAAGAACATTCCGAACGAAGGTGACATTCCGGATGAATGTTTATTCCGAACGAAGGATTATTCCGGATGAGCTATTTTTCAGGTTCTTTTAATTTCAGTTTTTAATTTTCTGTTTTTACTTTTCAAGCTTTACTTTTCCCGCCCTTTTACTTAGTCGCACTTTAAGATTACTTGCCTTAGATTTATTTTAGCCTTGCCTTACTTTTAAGTTTTAGTTGGGTTTTAAATTTGCCTTCGATAGTTTTAAGTTTGCGTTATTTACGTTTAGTGCCCTTTTAATTTCTGTCACGCTTTTAAATACTCGCCTTTTATTTTAAATTAGATTTAGATTTACTTTAACGTCATTTTCATTTAAGTCTTCGCACTTTTATTTTAATAACAACCAAAAATATTTGTTTCACCAAAAACAATTGAGTCGTACTTTGAACCGGAAATCAATTCGTTAAGATACCGAGAAAAAGAACTTTTTCAAGTAGCAAAATCTTTTCATTAAGGAACATAATAAATGAGAGGCAGGAGGATAAGTCTTGAAGGGTAGAAAAGTCCTCTCGACATAAGAAAAGTAAGTGAAGTCTTGATCCACGGGCGGTGGGGTGGGTAAAGGAGACAAATTGTCATCCCCTAAAGACAATGGATGGTCACAATTAGGCAAAGCCGTAAAGGTGTCAATCATAGAACGGTCAATACCTCCCGGGTCAAAGCACTCATCCTCATTTCCCGGTATGAAATGAGGAGAGTAAAAGTGATACATCACCCGCTTGGGTGTGCACGCGGTAGGACGGGGTGGCAACATAATATGAGAAATATCATAAGACATATCTACCACCCGCGTCACCTCTCCAGACCGAATCAAACAGAAGGTATGGTCAAATCTCTCCACCTCCTCTACGATGGGAGGTGGCATGGCTAACAAAGAATTCTCATCAATAGCAAGAGAGTCGGAGCTATCAATGTCCTCAATCCCCTCTTCAAAGAGAGGATTCACCTCACTAGAGATGTAGGCGTCATCAAAATAAAATAAAGGGTTCGAATAAATATTGAAATTTTCCTTCTGAACATCTTCATCGGATAGTGACTCGTCATCACTAGAAGTAAAATCATCATCGAGATCAAAAAGAGTATTAGAGAAAGCCAAAGAATCGTCTCCCAAGATGTCGGTGGGAGGTAATGAATCATCACTAGAAAGAGATTCACACTCATCATCACTATCGGAAGCAACCGTAGGCTCACTTTGGATTGGAATAAGAATCTCATCACAAGGAATAGTGATAAGACCCTCATCCCCCATGATGAGAGAGGCATCGGTCTCCGTAGCGGAAGAACCGAGAATAGGAGTGGTAGTCTCACATGATGGATTGAGATTGTAAATATTATCCTCGCCATCATCGTAATAAAAAGAACGCACAAGAGGCGGAGTATAATCACTAAGATTAGATACTTGCTCTTGTCGTTGTCGTTGTCGCTCCTTCAATGCCTCGGTCAGTTGAATTAAGCCGTCATGATGTTTCAAAAGAAGGGCTTGTCTTTCGTCATTCGGATTCAAAGAAGGTTGATGATCGAGGATGTATTTTGGGGGCTGAAAATTAGGAAAACCGGAATTATAGCACGGATTTGGCTCATAGTAATTCATCGGTTGAGAAAAATTAGAACACGGATTTGGTTCATAATAATCCATCGGTGAAGAAAAATGAGGACACAAATTTGGCTCATAATAATTCATTGGCTGACAATAAGAAGGATCGTGAGGGCCCCCACAATGATTGCAACATGGGTATTGAGAAAAACCCGGTGCATGTTGCGGATACGAATCGGCATATATGGAAGAGGGTGAGATAGTGTCATTAGAGGTGAAGTATGAATTGGTCCAATTGCAAAATGAACAATGTCCAAATTCGTGATTAGCGATAGCCATACCGCACCGCTCGCATGAACACCAATAACATGATTGACTATCAGACGACCCACACCCTATACAATATGAATCCATGAAAAATTAAAAATAAGAGGGGTTGAGAAAAAGAATTAAACGGAATAGAGGATAAAGAAGAATAATTTTTAAAACTTTTTTTAATGATATATATAGTAATAAAGAAAAAAAATTAAATAAGAAAATATTTTTAGTTTTTATAAATTATTTATATTTTTTTGGATTTTTAAATTTTTTTTATATTGTATATATATACAAATACGAAAATAAACTTTCAAAACGAAAGGATCTTCAAGTCACCAACTAAAAACACAACGCAAACATCGCTACACACAGAGCCGGCAGCGGCGCCGTTTGATTGGGTCCGTTTTCGTACACCCGAAAGGTTATCGTAGTTCTGGCGAAGAGTGAATGGAAATCCGCGTTTATGTTTCAAGTTTGATGCTCGAATAAAAGATATTTTGATTTTGAAATTAAAAACTACTAATTTAACCGATTAAATATTATTATATATAAAACGATAAGGATGAAAAATAAAACTAAAATAATAAAGCGAAAGATATCTAAAAATAATGCTAATGACAATAAAGATGCTAAACTAAACAAGCATAATTAAAACTGTTATAATCATGATAATAAAGCTAAACATAAACAAGCAAACAATAACTATATATTTAAGCTAATGTAATAAACTAAGAAAAGAGATAGATAATTTTACCCGTAATGACGAACCGGAGACGAAAAATTAAACACCCGATCTAATAGCTAAATTGAATCAAAAGCTTATAACTTTCAAGTTATTATCAAACTAATTAGCCGATAAAGTTATCAATTTTATCGACTAGCTAACGAGATAAAAACAAATCGAGCTTTAAACTTTAAAACTTAATCTAGCTAAAAGACCCGTAAAGCTCCTCGCCGGAACTGATGAATCGATACACCCGACATCACAAAACAATAAACGGTTAACGAAAATTAAGCTAAAAGACATTATAAAATTTATAAAAGCTATTATTATATTAATTCCAAAAATTTAAACTAGTTTTAAAGAAACAATTTCAACTAATAAGATTTTTTGAAAAAGAAGTTTATTTAAGATAAAACAATAATAATAATAATAATAATAATAATTAACGTGTAGTTAAAGGGAAGAAAAAAAACAAACAACTAAGACATTAAATATATTTTTTTGTAAAAGATTTAGCAAGTAAGGATTGGAGTAGTGGTAAGAACATTGGCAAACAAAAGAGAGGTCACGGGCTAGAAACCCATGAATGACGACAGACTATATGAGAACTTTTTTTTAAACATGTTTATTTATTTTTTTATTAGTTGTCTTAACTAAATTAACTAAAAATGAAGTAGAAAATGGCCACTGCCCAAACCGTATTAACCAAGAAAACAAAATCAGACTTTTGAACAATAAGATACCTAAATAAAAAAACTGTTTTTTTCCACTACCTAAAAAAACGCTGGAAAATAAAATTGTGAGGATAAGATACAAAGAAAACTAGATCTCAAAATATCTCAATCCTACGCTACATAAAAAAAACAGGGATATTGATAAAAAAATAGAGGATATATAAAAGGAATGTTGTGATCTAAAATAAACAATCGCAGAAAAATAGGAAGTGAAGATCTCATTTGTTTGAAACTATCTTATCTATCTATTGAAAGAAATAAAATACAGGGAATATATAAAAAAAATGTATCTACTGCTATCTAAACAAAAGAACAAGAAATTGGAAAAGTAAAGTGAGTATGATATGATTAAGGAAATAAAATTGGAACAGAAAAATAAATCTATCCTACACTAATAATACGCAGGGGAAAAAATGTGAAGTGAGGATTGGAAGATAATAATGAATGGAATCTCTATCATATCTGCTGCGTGAATAAGTCTAAAAAAACGGGGAACAAATAAAAATGAAAATACAGTAACGATCTGATAAAATGGGAAAGATGTGTTTCAGTTTATCAAATTTGGATCTCTATCTAACAATAAAAACAGGGAACATGTATGCATACATCTAAAGCTTAAACAAAACGCAGGGAGAAAAGTAAATTCAATATTGAAAAAGGAATGTGATTATTTATCCTAATGAAAAAAAATGAACCATTGAAAATATTCTATCCTAAAAAATAATGAAGGAAACAAAGAAAAATGCAGGGGAGGAGTGAGGATCTCGTTCTGCATGTTTTGTACGCACCATATATAAAATCTGTTCTTTCTTTCCATATGGGCCTGCTGCGTCATTGAGGCATTGTTGGGCTGAGTTTGTTTTTGGGCCAACAGCTTATATGTAATATAATAATGGGTCGGTTCGACCCATTTAAATGGTGTCGGGCCGGCCCAATAAAATATGAAGGCACCGTTGAACTCGATTTCCCGTGCTCTTTCCATTTCTCATGCTCGTTTTTGGTCTTTTTCTTTGTTTTTGCTCCCTTTTTTTGATATTCGTATCTACAATAATAAATAACACATATAAACGATAAATGCACTAAAAATACCTGTTTTGCTATTTATTATACCAAAAATGAAGGGATATAAGCAATAAAAACACGAATAATTACGTGTCTAACATGATGCAATGCAAAACCCTTCCCAACTTACTCAAACTTCTCTCAAAAGAAGTTTGTTTTATTGTCACGGAGATGAACTCATTTCTATCTATTTTCTTACTCCGAGATAGTACATATTGAAAAGGTGGCAGTCTACTCCAGCCTCCGATCACAAAATAAATGTGCACTTATAGAGTCTAGAGCCAACGAGATTCACTAAAAATCTTATTAGGAAACTTATTCTACATATCAGTTTTGTTCATCATTAGAACACAGGAGATAATTTACAAAACCCTACGCTCTATCCTTGTGATATTGCTAGAACATTCAGAGTGATACTGATAACGACCAAAATATACATATTCAACCCGTTATTATAATGCCACTTTGTATTATAAATAAGAGCTTTCGATACTTAATATATTGCGTTTTATATGCAAGCATGAAGTATGGAGAAGCAAAGTGAATAAAATACAAAGGATGTTCCTTATTGTGCAAATTAGCCAAACTATTGAAAGAAGATTCTGAAACGCATAAAAGTGCGGCGCACAATGTCAGAAGTGCGGCGCACATTACCACATCCAAAGTGCGGCGCACTTTTGGATAAGTGGGGCACACATTTGCTCTCATCCAGCACTATAAATAGGAGCTTACTCATTTTATATATCTCATTCTAAAACTGCTACTCTAATTCGAATATTCTTAGCTTCTTAGTAGTATTTTCAGTATTATCCACTTTTGGGAAATACTTGTAACGAGAGTATTCCACTCTTCAATTCTTGGAGGAACGATACAGTCGTGAAACTTGAGTACTCGTTCATTCGATCAAATCTAAGTATGATTTTCTCTTACTCTTTTACATGTGTTACTTTGATTACTATGTTAGACTAAGCTATTTGTGACTATATGGGTATGTGACTATGATTAATGATGATGCTATGATATGATCCTTTATAAATTGATTTCAAGCTAATGTTGTAGACCCATTTTACCACCTATTTCTATTAACCATATTTTATCTAGAGTTTATTTGTTATGATCGCTTGGCGTTGGGAAAGGCAAATCATTGTAATAAGTTTTTAAAGACTTATCTATGATTTTGAATCTTTGGTTGGAGAGATCCGCTTAGAAATCGTGATAAAATATTTGAACTCGTTGGCAACTTGTTTTGAGTTTAGTCGCTCGAATAAACATCAGTCTTGAATCACCCTAAAGTAAATTGTGTAAACGCCATTTTGACGAAAAAGGATTATCACTCTTTACCTACATAACATATCTCGACATTATTATCATCATTAGGAACTCATACGAACTATCCAATATTAGTCATATTTGTTACTATTGTTATTCATATCAGTCATTTCTTTCTTCAATTATTATATTGATTACCAAAATGAAAATAAGTCTCAGCGAACGATGGCTTACCACTACAAGCTATATTACGAACGAAAGGGTATACTTGCCCGTGTTTGTATTTCTATTCCCTTGTTCTATCTAAACCTTGTAATATAAATTTAAGACTTGCAAACGAACATCAAGTTTTTGGCGTCGCTGTCGGGGACATATAATCCTGTTTTGTAACCAAAATTTTCGTAATCTTTGAAGAATTGAACCATTTCCCACTCAATCAAAACCAAAATTTTTCTGCATTAAAGAAAGTACGCAGCACAATCCAAAAAGTGCGCCGCACTTCCTGTAGCAAACAAAAGTACGCCACACACCCGTTCATCCGAAACTCCACCATTATCACCATTATCAGAACCTGAACGTACCCTTAACCGAAGGTTACGTAGACTTCACCTTCGTGTACCTTTCGATAGGAGACACGAGCAACATCAACCTCGCGAAATCAACCAACCTTTCGACAACCTTTATCAATTCCTATTTCTCACCAAACTCATCAACCGTTACGATCCACTGTCGGACACTGATGATGAACCAATGTGGTAAGTCGATAGAGTTGTAGCACCAACTCCTGGCTCCGCAATCGTTTTACCTGAAATTGCGAACGATTTTGCAATCAAAGGAAGCCACTTGACACTTGTCAAAAACCACCAATTTGATGGTCGAATCAAAACCGATCCTCAGAAATGCATCCATGAATTTAGCAGAATATGAAAAATGTTTAACTATGGAGAAGGACAAGCCGAAGCCGTTCAACTCATGATGTTTCCATCATCCCTCACTAGAGAAGCCAAGTCATGGCTCGACGAACTTAATGAAGGAACCATTCGAACATGGGAAGGTCTTAGAACCGCTTTAATTAGCCGATTCTTTCCTCCTGGTCTATTTGAAAAACTCCTCGGAGAAATCTGAAGCTTTTCTCACCAAGATCGAGAAACTCTCACTGACCCATGGTTAAGAATGAAACAATTACTCACAAACTTCCATGGTCATGGACTAAAAAAGGAAGGAATAATCAAGATTTCTATCATTCTCTTGACGATGCTACCCAAGATGCATTGAACGTCGCAGCGGGCGGTATATTCGTTTACAAAACCCCTAACCAAGCTTACCAATTGTTAGATGACAAAGTCTTACTCAAGCTTGATTGGTCCAAAAATCACAAAAACAAAAACCCACGAAAAACCATAGCTTTTGCCGAAGAAAGCAACAACCCAACCGACACTGAAAAAATTATGGCTCGTATAGACGCCATGTCTCTCGAAATCGACACTCAATATAAAGAGATAAAAAATAAAAGTCGTGAAACCTGCAAACACTGTGGAGGAAACCATCCTTCTAGTGAATGTGATGACGATGACACGCCTTTGACAAAGGAAGAAGAAGCCAATTTGATGAACACCTTCCGTCGAACTCGATTTTATAACGATTATCATAATCGTAACCATGATAATTGGAGATCTAACGATAATCCAAGTTGCAATCAAGACGAAAAGAAACCTAACCAAACCAAAAAAAAACCCAACCTCGAATCCAAGCTCGACAATTTTATCGAATCTTAAAGAAAAACCAACCTTTCGTGCGAGATACATTCACTGACCTCAAAAAAAAGTTCAAGACTTCAAACAAAAACCACCAAGCTTCCATTCAAAACCTTGAATCTAAGTTTGATCGTTTTATCGATAACCAATCGTATCGCGCTTTTGGTTCTTTACCTAGCAACACCAACCCAAACCCCAAAAACAACAACAAATATCAACCACCGCAAGCTCGTAATGAACATGTGAATGTCGTATTCACGCGAAGTGGTTCATCTTACGAATTACCTACCAAACCTACCCAAGATACACCAATCGAAAACCCACTCAGTTTTGACGATGAGGATGAAGCCCAACCAACCAAAACCAAACCCACTAAAAACTCAATCCCAACACCAAGACCATATAAACCAAAAATACCATACCCCCAACGCTTACGCAAGCAAAAGATGAAAGCTAAGTATGGTAAATTTCTCGACTTAATCCAAGAAGTTAGAATTAACACGCCTTTAGTCGATGTTCTGGCTAGAATGCCAAACTATGGCAAATTTCTCAAGAACTTATCAAAAGCAAAATTAAGTTTGAAGATGTATCTTCAGCTTTTCTAAATGATGAATGTTCTGCCATTATCCAAAACAAAGTACCACCAAAACTTAGGGATCCTAGAAGTTTTCTAATTCCATGTACTTTCCATCACTCATACTCTTGTAATGCCTTGGCCGATCTTGGCGCTAGTATTAACCTCATGCCAAACTCCTTGTATGCTAAACTCTCAAAAGATGTTCTTAAACCCACAAAAATGAGTGTTCGCCTCATGGACCTTTCTTTTCAATACCCAATGGGAATAGCCGAAAACATGCTCGCTGGAGTTGGAAAATTCATTTTTCTTGTCGACTTTGTAATCCTATAAATGGAAGAAGATAGCAAGGTACCACTTATCCTTGGTAGACCTTTCTTGCATACAGTTGATGCTGTGATTCGTGTGAAACAAAAACAACTCAACCTTAGAGTTGGAGAAGATAGAATTTCCTTTTCTATCGATGAAGCAATGAAACACTCTTATTCTAATGACGATACTTTCTTTAGTATTGATGTCATGACGAAGTCGTTGAAGCTGATTTCGACGCTCTTCTTGATGAAGGAAGCGAAATTTTATATTCTATCGAAGGAACCATGCTCGAAGAAGAACTTTTTGCTGAATTTGACACCTTCGTAGCCGTTAATACTGACGAACCTATAGAAACACCTGAAGAATAAAAATAAACACCATTTGAAACCATAACTTTCGAAACCGATTTCAATGTTAAGAAATCTGTGGAAGAGCCCCCTACAGATTTAGAACTTAAACCTCTTCCTGGACATTTGGAATATGCGTTTCTTCACGGAGAAAAATTACTACCTACAATTATTTCATCCTAACTTTTGGAAGAACACAAAAAAGATCTAATTGAAGTTCTCAAGAAGCATAAACAAGCCTTTGCTTGGAAAACTTCTGATATTCCTGGTTAAAAAGAAACCGGTTGGTGAAAAACAACGAAAACTGAATCCTAACATGAAGGATGTGGTTAAAAAGGTGATCCTTAAACTCCTCGATTCTGGATTAATCTACCCAATCGCCGATAGCCCCTGGGTTAGTCCTATTCATTGTGTACCTAAAAAGGGAGGTATCATTGTAGTAACTAACGAGAACAATGAATTAGTACCAACGCTAACCATCACTGGATGGAGAGTTTGTATTGACTATCAAAAATTAAATGACGCAACTGCGAAAGATCATTTTCCTTTCCCCTTTATGTATCAAATGTTAGAAAGACTCGCAGGGAATGAATACTTTTGTTTCCTTGATGGTTTTTCCGAATATTTTCAAATCCCAATCAACCCTATGGATCAAGAGAAAACCACATTTACTTGTCCATTTGGAACTTACGCGTATAAGCGCATGCCTTTTGGCTTATGCAATGCACCTGCTACTTTTGAGAGGTGTATGATTGCAATCCTTCACGATATGATTGAAGAATCAGTCGAAGTATTCATGGACAATTTCTCCGTCTTTGGAAATTATTTCGACACATGTCTTAGCAATCTTGATAAAATGTTAGCACGATGTGAAGAAGCAAATCTTGTGCTAAAATGGGAAAAATGTCACTTTATGGTTAAAGAAGGAATTGTGCTTGGACACAAAGTGTTTGGCGCAGGCTTAGAAGTTGACAAATAAAAAATAAACTTAACTTCAAAACACCCATCACCTATTAATGTGAAAGGCATTAGAAGGTTTTTAGGTCATGCAGGATTTTACCGACGATTTATCAAAGACTTTGCGAAGAACGCAAGACCTTTAACTTAACTTCTTGAAAAAGAATGAACATACGATTTTAATGATGAATACCTTTTAGCATTTGAAACTCTTAAAGCAAAGCTTACATGCACACCAATTATTGCAGGCCCCAATTGGAACCTTCCATTTGTGCTTATGTGTGATGCAAGTGAACATGCCCTTGGAGTCGTCCTTGGACAAAAAGATGGAAAACAATTTCACCCCATCTACTTTGCTAGTAGAACTCTGAACGAAGCCTAAAAAAATTACACCATCACGGAAAAAGAACTCATGACTGTAGTTTATGCGTTTGACAAATTCTGATCATACCTCGTATTATCAAAAACAATAGTTTACACCGATCATTCAGCCTTAAAGTACTTGTTTAAAAAGCAAGATGCCAAACCTTGTCTCATACGATAGATATTACTTTTACATGAATTCTATTTAGAAATTAAAGATAAAAAAGGTGCTGAGAATGTTGTTGCCGATCATTTATCTCGCATTATGAATGATGATTCTAGCGATGATGAAATCGATGATTTGCCCGATGAACACATAATGCAAATAAATACTAACATTCCACCAGAGTTCGCAGACTTTGCAAACTATTTGGCTGTAGGTATTATACGAAAGGTAATGACCTATCAACAAAAGAAAAGATTCTTTTATGAACTTAGAGAATACTTTTGGGACGATCCTCACCTATTTAGAATCTATTCTGATCGAATGATCCGACTTTGTATTTCCGGATCCGAATCTCGAAAAATTCTCGATGAATGTCACTACGGACCGACCGAAGGACATTATGCAGCGAACACCACCGCTAAAAAAGTGTTCGACACTGGCTTTTACTAGCCAACGATTATTCGTGAAGCTCATACCTTAGTACGCTTATGCGTAGCATGTCAACAGACTGGAAATCTTACAAAGAGAGATGAGATGCCTCTGAATAATATCCAAGTCTACGAAATCTTTGACGTGTGGGGTATCAACTTCATTGGACCATTTCCTAAATATTATAAATGTGAATACATTTTACTCGTCGTCGACTATGTATCGAAATGGGCCGAAGATCAAGCCTTGCAAACTAACGGTGCAAGTGTTGTTATAGCATTCTTAAAGAAACTATTCTATCGTTTTGGAATTCCAAAAGCACTAATAAGCGACAGAGGAACTCATTTCTGTAACAAACTCATGGAAAAAATCATGAAAAGATATTGAGTAAACCACCGATTTTCCACATCTTACCACCCTCAAACGAGTGGTCAAGTTGAAAACACTAATAGAGATCTTAAGCGAATCCTTAAAAAGACCATTCAAAACAACCCTGCTTGTTTGTCTAAGAAATTATAAGATGCTCTATGGGCCTTTCGTACCGCTTTCAAGACACCAATTGGAACCACACCGTACAAAATCTTGTACAGAAACACATGCTACTTACCAATAGAAATTGAACACCGAGCATATTGGGAACTTAAGAACTGCAACCCTAATCTTATTGCAGCTGGAGAAAAACGTATATTTCAACTTCACAAGTTAGATGAATTTCGACATCAAGCTTATGAAAGTTCACGTTTATACAAAGAACGAACCAAAGTGTGGCATGATCGCAAACTGCGACAAAGAAAAGATTTCAAACATGGAAAGAAAGTACTTCTCTTTATCTCGAAATATAAATTCAAGCAACCTAAGCTTACATCGAGATGGACTGGACCTTACACAGTAAGACACCAATATCCGTATGGATATGTTGAACTCTACGGTATAGACAATACCACTTTTATTATCAATGGACATAGACGCAATCTCTACCATGAAGAAGAAAGCTGTAATGGATTCTATGAAGAAGAAATCCCCTTCTTTTTGAAATAAAACCGAGTAGCCGAGTCTGACTGAAGACTCTAAACTTAGCGCTATTTGGAAGGCAATCCGTATTTTATCCCCCACTTTTTACCTTAAGTGTGGAGGAGGACCTGTAAATAAATAAAATCGTCCTTGTATATATTGCATGTGTTTTATTTTGTTTTGTAGCATGCAGGAAAATAGCAAATTTGGAGCTCCGAGGTGGATTCATCTGTTGAAGTCCCGCAATTTTCTACATAGCCCCGGGAAGTTCTCGTTTCCCTATGCATTTTTTCCTATTTTTAGTTTTTATCAGTTATCACCTCGAGGACGGCGTTCACCTTAAGTGTGGAGGAGGGACAAATAGGAAAACTAATAATAATAAAAATTTCTCTACATAAATTTTTTTTTGAAAATAAAAATTGATATATTTTAAAATTGATAAATAAAGTTTTTAGCAAAGCAGAAATCTCATTGACTAACACTATAACTAAGCAAAAAAACCATCCACCAAATATGTGAGGAAACCTAACCTTATATTTCTCTATTTTGTGTGAAAGCCGATAATCTAGTATGCTTCAGAATTTGTGCTTGATCATCATTTACTAAACCGCAGTGAGGTTAATTTATAGATATTTTCGAGAAGAGGCAAAATAAATCACCATTTTACCATTTTAGTTAAGCTACACTGGCTTGCTAAAATATGTTGCACTCTTACCTATGTGTTATATTATCCTTTGTACTATTACCCTTATGTTGATGCCTATCCATTTGTCAAGTCCAAAAAGTATTTATGATGTTCTCTTAAAAAAACGAAAAAACAAAAAAAACAAAAAAAAGAGAAGAAAGAAAAATAAAGTATTTTAGTATAGTTTTTTTTGCGACTTTGACAAGGCAATTGTTCTTACACCCTCATCATTATCACGTTTTGTCTCTTTAAAAATTTATCTGGTGCTCACACTGCAACGGTTATGTTTATGTGTCATGAACAAACTTATGGTAGCTATCTATTTTATGTCCGTGCTATTTGAGTGTTACCTTACGTTTACCCCTCGTGAGTGACATTTGTGTGAACTTAATTAAAATATAAACACTATCCATGTGAGGTGCTGAAGTTATTTGTCATTTTCTTTTGCTACTTATAAAAATTTAATCATTTTCCTATCATACTTCATAACACTTAAAAGCATTTTCAAAATCTAATTTGTTTTCTCGCTTTGATTGCTTGAGGGCAAGCAATAGCTAAGTGTGGAGGAATTTGATAACGACCAATATATACATATTCAAACCGTTATTATAACGCCACTTTGTATTATAAATAAGAGCTTTCAATAATTAATATATTGCGTTTTATATGCAGGTATGAAGTATGGAGAAGCAAAGTGAAGAAAATACAAAGGAGGGTCCTTATTGTGCAAATTAGCCAAACTATTGAAAGAAGATTCTGGAACGCACAAAAGTGTGACCCACAATGTCAGAAGTGCGGCGCACATTCCCACATCCAAAGGGCATCGCACTTTCAGATAAGTGCGGCGCACATTTGCTCTCAGCCAGCACTATAAATAGGAGCCACTTGTACTCATTTAAAATATATCATTCTAAAACTACTACTCTAATCCGAGTATTCTTAGCTTCTTAGTAGTATTTTTAGTATTATCCACTTTTGGGAAATACGTGTAACGAGAGTATTCCACTCTTTGATTCTTGGAGGAACGATACAATCGTGACACTTTCGTGTACTCGTTCATTCGATCAAATCTGAGTATGATGTTCTCTTACTCTTTTCCATTTGTTACTTTGATTGCTACGTTAGGCTAAGCTATGTGTGACTAGATGGGTATTTGACTATGATTAGTGATGATGCTATGATATGATCCTTTAAAAATTGATTTCAAGCTAATGTTGTAGAACCATTTTACCACCTAGTTCTATAAACCATATTTTATCTAGAGTTGATTTGTTATGATGGCTTGGCGTTGAGAAACGCAAATCGTTGTAATAAGTTTTTAAAGACTTGTATATGTTTTTGAATCTTTAGTTGGAGAGATCCGCTTAGAAATCGTGATAAAATATTGAACTCGTTGGTAACTTGTTTTGAGTTTAGTCGCTCGAATAAACATAAGTCTTGAATCACCCTAAAGTAAATTGTGTAAACGCCATTTTGACGAAAAAATGATTATCACTCTTTACCTACATAACATATCTCGATCATTATTATCATCATCACGAACTCATACGAACTATCCCATATTAGTCGTATTTGTTACTATTGTTATTCATATCAATCATTTCTTTCTTCAGTTATTATATTACCAAAACGTAACTAAGTCTCAGCGAACGATCCTGGCTTACCACTACAAGCGATATTACGAACGAAAGGGTATACTTGCCCGTGTTTGTATTTCTAGTCCCTTGTTTCATCTAAACCTTGTAATATAAATTTAAGACTTGCAAAACGAACATCAGATACTCTCTAATATTTACAATGATGAATGGATATCTTTCCAATGTTAACATCAAACAGCACTGCGGTAGGTCATATGTAAGATTTATTTGAATTGAACATATGTTAACTGGAAAGCAACAGTGGTTTAATTCTTAATTGATTCAAACTCGTTTCAGGTCTCGACGCAATATCTTTATGATCTTGCCAGAACATTCAGAGTAATACTCTTTAGTATTTACAGTGACGAATGGAAATCCTTCCAATGTCATCATCAAACAGCATGGCGGTAGGTAACTTGTGAGATTCTATATGAATCAAACTTGCGTCAACTGGAAAGCAACAATGACTTGATTCTTAATTGATTCAAACTTGTTCCAGGAAATGAATTGATGAATTAATCAGTAGCATGGAACTACATTATTCACTCTTTACTATGAACTATCTTTCAATATGTTCAAGTATTGAGAACGGCTACCACAGCCGGAAACCTTGTCAAGGAATTTCTTTGAACATACCTAATCACAAGTACAATACTTGTACTGTATAACAGAAGACCGTAGGAATGAAAACGGTGACGTTATCTCAAGAGTCGCAATTCAAGGCCACACACTCAAGTAATTGAAGAAAGCTAAATAACATCTAAAGACAAAGACTTCCACTACTCTGGTGATCATGGGGGATTGTTAACAAGCTTTCAACACAACGTAAAGTATGAGTATGTGGTGAAAGACACAAGAATACAAGTTAGCAATGTTTAAAGATCAAGTCAAGGCAAAGATTAAAGATCCAAGATCCAAGATCACAAGTCATGAAAGGAACTATGAAGGAACTCTCCAGACAACGAGCTTCAAAGTCAACAACACCAAAGAAGTGAAGTCACATATTACATTACCACCCCTTAGGGGTAGATTGTTAGTCGTATTTAAAGTGATGGTCATATAATATACCATTGCGAAGCTCGTGGAAAATGCTAATCAATGGTGTTGAGAGTTCTAATGTAATGTTATGTATGTAACGGGAATTAGTCCCGAACACACAAATGAGGAAGGTCTCCTAAGCTTGTAAGATATAGTATAAATGGAATTACACCCCTCATTTGTGTGTGTGCTTGTCATTTAGTTTCTCTCACTTGGAAAACACCATCTTTGTACTTTTCTTTTCTTTTCTTTTCTTTTCTTTCATCTTAATCTAATCTTTATTCTTTTTGTTTCAATCCTTTTTCTTCATATTTCATAAATCTATCATAAATCGTCCTTCGTTTTCGTGTGTAAAAGTCTTACAATTTTCCTACATGTATTTTTCATGTAGATGTTGAATGGATTTAGTTTTATGTTTATGTGTTATCTATTTCTCTTTTACACATATTAAACAACTTCCATTTAAACTTAAAATTAAACCTAAATCTATTGTCACCTCTAAACTTGACTAATATTGGATCAAAATGTTATACTAATATTTTGTCACCCTTTTTCAAGATACTCTTGTGAGTATGTTTCTCTCTATGCAACCTTAGCCTAACCTAATGCTAAAATCTGAAAAAGTTCTTGTCTTTTTTCAAAACTTTAGAAAATCGTGTTTGGACAACTTATTTCCGTGGTTCCTTAAATGAACCAGCGGATCATTATCAATAATGAGTCGCGGCCCTATTTAACGAACCGCGACCAGGGAGTGCGTTTTGTTCGTTTTGGTCTTTCTTTCTTTTTGACCAGTTTTCTTTAAGATTCTTTGTTTTTATCCTTTGAGCTAAATATTTATTGAAATATTTTTGATTTCTTTCTATCTCTTGGGTCCTTTGTTCTCATCTCACCATGTCTTCTTCTAATCTCAACCTTGACGTCTCTTTGTCAGAATCCTCTAAACCCAAAGCTTTTCTTCTAAGCTTTCCAAGAAACCGAAAATTTCGGTCAAACCTATTTGGGCTAAAAATAACAAGGATCTCATTGGGAATTTCTCTCCCAAACCTTTCAATACTTCTTGTTTCTCCTCGATCGAGTATTAGAATGAGTCTTACTCAATCAATCCAATCACCGGAGAAAAGGAAACTCTTCCGCCACCACCTAAACCTTTCAACACCCCTCAACTAAATGACCTCTCTTCTTACCCTAACCTCACAAAATATTGTGATGGTAACCCTTCATTTTGTTCTCCACAATCACTTTCTCCTCCACCACCTTCTTCCTCTATTGATGCACTCCTCCCTCTTATGACTTTGTCTTGCATCATGAACCCATTATACTTGTTACAGATTTCAACAAATTGAACTTGCTCATCTCTTTGACAAGTTGAATTTTTTTAATTTCTCCTCAGTCGACCTCCTCTTCGAGTATTTGTTCCCGTGACCAAATCTCCGGAAGACGTTCCCTCTTCTTCTTTTACCGATGGAAACACACTTTGTGTTCTAATCTTTTGAGTCTAAAATAAAAACTAAGCAAATCTTGGAGGACCAATTCTACTAGAATAGTTGTTATGCTTAGGTTTATTTTCTTTATATCTTAATATTCATTTTTTTGTATATGAATATTTTTATGTACGTTTTATCATATTTATCTTAAAATGATTGTTATGTTTGATTTTTGATTGTATTGTTTCCTCTATTATCGCACACATTGTTAAGATTTGATTATTAGTAATAATTGAATCTTTTTTGGGTGATTCCAAAGGTTCAACATTTTTTAACCATTTGACATCATTTCTTTAAATTTTTTGGATGTTTCTTTTCTACCTTCAATCCAACACATTTAAATTTATCATGCCAAAAAACTCTCCTTGGACATACTTAGCAACTATTTACTTTCTAAATTATGATTTCTTTTCTTTCTCCCTCTCAAATTATCTAGTATATATTTATGACTATTGCCTTTACTTGGGTGTTTCTCTCAACTAATCCTTGTATGTAGCTTGTTGTCATAGCTCTATCACTTGGTGCCCCAAGCAAGGGGGAGTAAGCACCAAGGGGAGATTTTTGCAAAGTCGATTATTCTCTTCTTCAAAGACTTGTACTACTTTTTACTTCGACAAAAGGGGGAGAAATGGTAGTGGATAAACTCCTTAATAATTCGAAAACTTTTGTCTTTTTACATGAATGAGTTTATAGTGTGTCGTAATAAAAATGGGGAGAATGTTAATGCAACTGATTCCTAAAATCATTATTCGTAATAACTAATCTTCCTTAGTTTTGATCACGACAAAGTGTAAAAAGATTTATCGTCAAAGATAACCGTAAGACGAATTACTTAACGAACAATGTCATTTAGGTAAAATTATTTAAGTCTTACCACAAACATATCTTATACATGTTTATTCATCACTAATAGTGATTAATCTTAAAACTCACATTTATTCAAATGTGAAAAAACATTTAATAAAATTTCTTTTTAAGAAATATTTTATTAAAATGGAAAACAGAAATTTGGATTCAGGGAATTTCAAATGGATAAAGGATATCCTTTCGAGGAAAAACTTCACCAGATGGACTTTCCCTACTAAAAGACAAAAAGGAGCGGAGTCTAGAGTACGCGGTGTCTTATCGGTGTCAGTGGTTCGTTATTAAAAAGGAACCGTATGGGAATTTAAGGAACCTCGGGCAGACTGGCCGTTGGACCAGTTCCTCTATAAATAATGGATCATTTCTCCATTTCCAAGAACTTTTTTGGACAACTCTCTGCTTCTAAATCTCTTATCTATCTTTCAATCATTAGTAATTGATCACTTAATTTGTTAAGTATGTTTACTTATGATTATCTCCTTGATCCCATTCTTCATATGTACTAAGAGAAGATCACTCATACGCTTGTGATGTGTTAAAAGATGAAGCATTGATGAAGATCATCCTTTCTATAGATCTAGTCATATTCATCATATTTTGTTCATTTGAGTCTTGTGTAAATCCAAGGTATATGTGTATACTTAGATAAGTCTTGTGTAGATTGATACAAGGCGTTTGCCCGTATAAAAATTAAAGTTCGTGTTCTCGGTATCTTAACGAATTGATCTAGGCCCTATGTGTGACTCAGTTGATCTTTGGTGAAAAAGAATATTTTTGGTTGTTTTTAATTAAATGTGCAAAGACTTAAAAGTAAAAGTGCTCTTAAAGTAAATCTAAGTCTAATTAAAATAATAGTGCAAGTATTTAAAGCGAGACTGAAATTAAAGGGCACTAAAGTAAATGACGCAAACTTAAATCTAACTAAGGAAAACTTAAAACGCAACTAAAACTTAAACTAAGGCAAAACTAAAATAAAGCTAAGGCTAATAATCTTAAAGTGCAATTAAATAAAAGGCAGGAAAAATAAAGCTTGAAAATAAAAATCAAAGACAAAAGCTAATAAGGACCTGAATACAGCTCATTCGGAATAAACCTTCGTTTAGAACAATCACTCGTCTGGAATGTCACCTTTGGTTAAAATGATTCTTCTTCGCTTGGAATATTGCCAAAATCCTTGATCCGGAACAAATTGATCTGAATATGTCACTTATCCAAAACAATCCTTCGTTCGGAACTTTACTGATTCGGAACTTATGATTAACCCTTGATTCGGAAGATTCCGAATGAACCTCCTTGATTCGGAAGTTCTAAAACTTCCGAATGAACAAACACTGATCCGGAACTAGCCCCTTGATTCGGAAGTTTATTCGGAACTTTTAAGTTCCGAATGAACAGCCCTTGGTTCGAAACTATGGTGACTTCCGAATGAAGCCCCTTGATTCGGAACTTTTGAAGTTTCGAATGAGTCTCCTTGATCCGGAACTTTTTAAGTCCCGAATGAAGTAAGTTGATCCGGAACTTTTTAGTTCCGAATGAACAGAGCTTGAGTCGGAAGTTTCCCTTCGTCCGGAACTTTGAATGTTCCGGATGAACAACTTGACTCGGAAGTTTTGCTTGTCCCAAAATCTTCCGGATGAACCCTTGACTCGGAACTTTGGAGTTCCGAATGAGCACTTTCCCTCCTACTTGGTTCGGAAGTATTCCTGGAAAGATCAGAAACACAACAAACTCCCCTGAAGAACAAGGGATTACAGACAAACACAGATCTAATAACAAATTTAACCAAAATAAACATAAACGATTTAATCAAAGTAATAACGAATCAACAGTAACATCAACAAACAATTAAAAAAAAGAAATTTAACAACTTTAACCACAATAATCAACAATCACTTGTTCAAAATAAAAGCATGAACATGAACATAAACATAAACATATAAATCAAAGATTAAGAAAGGTAGATAAGAGATTGACAAGATAAAGTAAAGATTGACAATAATTAAATGAAAACTTACTTGAAATTAAATGAATTTAAGGTGCAAGACAAGGTATTTAAATTTGACAAGAAAAGTAAATGACAAGATAAGTAAATGGTGGAAGAGCTAATTGTCACACTTAGCCAACAACAATGAAATGTAAACAACTAATGACTATTTATAGGGGAGGATTAGGAAGCTTCCTCCCCTCTTTCATTTCTCCTTAATTACAAGCTTAAGTCCCTCCTTTTATTAATCTTCATTAATTGTGTCATTAGTCCTTTTCTTCTAATCTTCTTTAAACTTGGACTTAAGGGACTTTTGGCTTCGGGATTTCTTCGAACTCGTCTTTAAATTCTTCAATAAAATAGACTTGAATTCTTCGGCGTTTGATAAACTTCCGTCTTTTGACTTTTTCTTCGATAAATCTTCAGACTTGGTCGTGGACTTCCGTTCTTTTCGCACTCTTGACTTCTTGACTTCGTCTTTCATCCTTTTCTTCAATAAAAGTCCGTAAATGCCCGTGAATGTCCGTGTTTTCTCCACTTTTCACCTTTTCATCCTAAATCACAACAAAAACACAAACCACGCATAATTCCGACATAAAAGACATAAAATACACGTTTTGGTCCGGTTATTATTGTAATTAAGTGGTAGAAAAGATGGGTGTTTACACACCTATCATAGATCCAAGGTATATATGTATACCTGGATTAGTCTTGAGTGTTAGTTCTCACTTAACTCTAAAGTGATGTAGATGTTAGTGCGTTATGTGTAAGTTCTGACTCAAATATAAAGTGATGTAAGTATGAGTATGAGTGTGTTAGTTCTCACTTAACTTGAAAGTGATGTGAGTATCAGTGTGAGAGATAAGTGTAGATTGGGATTCAAGCTATGATTAGAACTCGACACCTAGCCTTGTGTCGGTAAAGAAGATGGGCGACGAGTCTAGATTAGTTCTAGCTAAGGTTAGAACTCGACACCTACCCTTGTTTAGGTAAAGAAGATAGACGATGAGAGTAGATTGGTACTAGCTAGGATTAGAACTCGACATTTAGCTTAGTGCCTTTAATTTTTGTAAGTGATGATGTAAGGTCTTCTTCTCAAGAAGGGAGCTTGTGGATATCGTGAAAATTTTGAGTAAGGTGTCCTTAAGGAGTGGAGTAGGAATGAAGAGAGCGCTTCGTTGCCAAACCACTATAAATTATCGGTGTCTTTCATTAGGTTGTTTCTTTCCTTTATCACTATTTACATTTGTCCTTTTCGTTAGTCACTCATCATCATGATCTCTTGATATAGAAAACGCTTTTGAAACATTGGTAAATTGGACTAACTATTATGAAACAAGTTTTTAAATAATAGTCACACCTAATGACCAAAATATTTATAATTAAGGAAACTATTCAACCACCACCTTATAGTTTCTACACGTCGCACAACAGTAGGAAGGAAGAAGAGGGATTTTGAAAAAGATGAATAAAATAATAAACCGATAATACTTTATGTCATATTGATCCATGAATGGAACCGTGACAAAGAATGAGCCGTAGACAGAGTCCACTACAAAACCACAAAAATGAAAAAAAACATTCAAAAGGGGTTTTACCAAAATACTTAAAATATATTTTAAGAGTTTTAAAATTCATTAGACCACTTAAGAACTTGATTATAATGTCTTAACGAAGGATTACGAGTGGAATCAAGACCGATAAACGAATAAACGAAGACTCATGAAAGGATGGCGGTGAGAGGATCAAAGAGGAGTAACTCAAGTCAAAGGATCAATGCTCAAGAGATGAATGACGACCTTGAAGATGTCAAGACGAAGATCTTGTGTCATATATAGTGATTCATGATGTGCGTTTTCGGTGTAAGACAAAACGGCTTTGGTAATGAACAAAAGAAAGCTCCTTTTGTTTCTTAGAGTAAGAAAACTTGACTAAGTGTCTTAAACTCATACAAAAGATGACAAAGGTATAGATTGATATTGTAGTTTTAGGTGGGGTAAAGTAATTACGAGAAAGATTAGGGTCAAAAATGTAAAAACAAAAAAAACACGAGGTCGTTGTAGAAGAGGAGAAGAGTTTGGCTACTTTTGTACGAATTTGGATTAGTTTGATTATTAGCAAGAGAAGGGTTTAAACTAAAAGACGATTCTACACTACAATGACTAAAACAAAAATGATTTTGAACAGAGACTACTTTTTTAAGCTAAGAAAACAAATGCAAAAATAAAATTGGAAAAAGATTAAGAAATAAGCTAGATATAAGCAATTTGTCTTTTTATAATAAGACAAAATAGTCGGGAATTCGAATTCTACAATTATTTTGCTTAAAACATGGCACATAGCTTAGAAATAAGATAAAAAGAACATATGATCTAAGAAAAAGAAAATAAGCTCAACCAATAAGGCGCTCTTATCAAATAAGTACAAAAATAAATAAAAAGAAATATTTTTTCTAGCTAAAACAAAACTAAAAATGTGTAACTGATAAAGAGTAAAGAAAAAGCATGTTTAAAGTACAAAGATAAGTTGTTGAGTGATTCAAATAAGCTGAAAACTCAAATAAGTTGTTTGAACAACTTATATGGAAAAAAGAAGACAAAAATAGTATTTAAATAAAACTATGCAAGAGTTAACTACAAAAGTCCCAAGGGTGAGTTGGTGTTTGTGTGGTATGTTGTGTTTGTGACTGTAAAGAGGTGAGGGTTCGATCCCCCCTTTTTGCACTTTTGCTATATTTTTTTTGACAAATCCCCAATAAATTTTGGCTTATTGAGGGGGTTAGTTCAAGTATAAAAGCACAACAAATCACAAATAACACAAAATCAAACACAAATCTACTAGAACAAGCAGAAATAAAAAAGTTAATGAACTAAGAATAAAAGAACAGTGGTACTTAGCTAAAACAAGGTAGCTACTTATGATTTTTAACTTAAAAATAAGTTGTATGTATAAGCTATAAACCTTGAACTAATTAAATACAGATATATAACTACCTAAAAACAACTTGGAAACTGATTAAAAGATCTAAATCCCTATACCCAATGAGTTAAGGTTGTTGATATGATTGACACTTAACTTGGTCAAAAATGACCAAGTTGAGTGCACAATTTGAGCTTAAGTGACTGCTAACCAAATAGACCTACCAGATATGTTTATACCTCAGATAACAAAAGGAAAACAGGCACTAAAAGCAACGAATAAAAACTACAGCTAAAATCTCTACCTACTAAATTCCCTTAAGCAGAAAATAAGAACAATGCAAATTTTTTATTTAAAATATAAAAGACAAAAATAAATGGATAGAATAAGCTTATACTAGACCTTCAAAGATGTGCAAGATAAATCAAAACCTAAACTTATGCCACACTAAGTTTAAGCGGTTAACCAAACACCCTTTTTCAAAGCATAGTGATGAGATGGCATTTATAAATGATCTCATCGTTCTTTTCGGGCTTTAAATGCATAAAATGTCATCAAAATACCATATGTGTGCTTGTGTTTTTTTACTTGTGTATTTTAGGTATGGATATCGTGAAAAAGACAAAATATCAGAAGAAACAAGGAAAAACGAACACGGGAAACGAAGCCGCACAATGAACCGAGCCCTAGTTATGGATTTCTCAAAGAAAAACCCTTGAAGACTTGAAGATGAAAAACAATGATCCCTCAGTTATGAAGAAATGAAACTTAACACCCTTGTATATTCTTAATTACAAGTTTGGTCCCTTAAGTTTGTCAAAATTACAAAATGGTCCCTCAACTTTGAAGATTTGGCAAGATTAGTCCCTCAAGAATTCAAAATTGTCAACAATGGTCCTTCATGAAGTCAAACATCCATTAAAGACCATCAAAGATGAAAAATGTCCAAGATCAGCCCTTAAAATATTCAAAATTGGCAAAACAAACCCTTAAAACCTTTACACCAAAGTTTTGGGGCAAAAGTATGAAAAGAGGAAGTTTAATAACAAATGAATGGAGTTTCATGGGTTGAAAATATTGTTTACATGTTTTCCTAAAGAACAAGGGTTACTTTTGCCATTCTGAAACATTCAAAAATAAATTGCGCCAAACAACTTGCAACTCCACAAAAAACAGATCAAAGGTTTCACAATTCACCGTATGAAATATAGTTTTACCTGTTACATTTCAAAGGGTAAATCACAATTAGAACTTCCCACGTGTAATTCACCTTAAACCAAATCATTCCACACCCTCACAACAACAATCCCATCACTCAATGGTCCCCACCATTCAAACCGTCCACCAATGAAAACACTACTTCCTCTCCAAGGAATGCCACATGGCAAGATCAACGCTTTACACTCTTTACTTGTCCCCAAAGCCAAAAGGAACGTCTACGATCAAATGGGACAGCTCATTTCACCTCAAGCATCTAGAAGACTCAAAGGGCTTTTTAGGGACTTCTTAGCTAGGGTTTTCATTGTAATCTTAGCCCTTGTGGCCTATATAAAGACTCCTCAACATGTGAGAGCCTTGTTCCAGTTTTACTCTTTAAAAATTGTAATTCCTTTTTAAAATTTATAAAAGTTTGGTATTTTTAAGAAATTGTAATTCCTTTTTATGTTTTTAAAAGTTGGTATTGTTTAAGAGTGATTCTGAGTTCCATTTGATGTTATAAAGGTGTTTTGATCTTTTGGTTGAAGCACGTTTATGTTTGATAAGGTTTTCAAGTTTGAAAAAGTTGAAAATCCTTGGTTCTGTTTTGCTTATTATACCTGTTCTAACCCTAACCAAAGGCTATAATCCCTTGCAAGCTTGTTGACACCAAGCTAGTGAAGGTTTATCAACCTTTGGTTGGACTATTTATTGCCTTGTGTTGAAGATCATACATATCAAGGTATGGTTCTACTTTGAACCATCAGCAGACCTTGATCCTTCTTGTTTCAAGGACCTTGGTCACTCTCTAGCTGTTGGGAGTGGTCCAAGGAGCATAGTTGATCTCCCTAGGAAGTTGTGGGGGATAGGTATTGGCTCTATTTCAGTTTCCTTTAAAAATATCATGTTTATGTATGTTATGAACTTTACCATGTGATTTGGTGTTCTTGTGTTTGTACTTTGTGTTTTATTGTTTAAATATGTTAGTTGTCACCTAGGTAAGATATTTGAATCACAAAATCAAAAGGCCTTGTGGCCTTGTGCCCTTGGTTCTTTGGGTTTGGACACTCTAAACAAGTCATTTTTCACTGGTTTTAGTCATTGGTTAAGTTTCAAAAGGTTTGGAAAAGGTTTGCTAAGTTTTGGAAATATCTGAAATTATCACTTTGAAATTGGTCAAACACATCAGATCCAATAAAATCTTTGTTTGTTGGATCTAGGGTCTGAAATTTGGTTTGGGAAGAGTTTAAGTGATAAGCTATCTGTGCAATATATGTGTGTTGATTTTGGTGGCTTATGGTGGGTGCTAGAGCTTATCAAAGTTGGCTGAAGTGGTCATTTGCATCAACAAAGTGACCACCTCATTTTAGGTTTACATTTTCTATTCTAGTGTATGCCTTGTTGTTTAACTGCTTGAACCTTGTTATTTTGCTGCTTCTGAGTGCTTCTTGCTATTTGGTTTGCTTATTTGCTGACTTATAAGCCAACTGGCTTATTGGCTTAATTTTGCCAAAATCTGTCAAGTATTGGCTAAGTGGCCACTTGATTCACAAGGGCTCAGCCTTGAGCTCTTCACAAAAGTTGCTTAAAACAAGCTTATAATCAATCCCTGGTCATTTAGTAACATTTGGTGGACTTTGACTTTTGGTCAAATAAGCACAATTTGGCTTATTTTTCAGAACAACTTATTGGTACATGCAACAACTTGGTTTTTGTTATAGGTGTCATTTTTCTTAGCTTAATATCATATCTGAGAAGTTACAAGTCTTTTGGTTAAGCTTTTGCTAGGAAACTAGATTATTTGGCTTTTTTAGCCAGCTTATTGGCTTCTACAGCTTATTCTACTTGACTTTTTATGATTTTTCTTGTTGATTATTCTTAGTAAAGCTATTTTTGAAGTTTTGGAAAAAGAATCAGCTTTTAAAACCCTCTAGAACTCAAACCCGACTATTTTGTCGTTTAGTGAAAAAGTTCTTTTCAAAGTTCTGGTTTATTACTTGAGCTTTTTCAAAATTTCTTTTTGTAGATTGGTTTAGAATCTCAATAAGATTTTGTGTGTTCAATTAGAGCTTATGTCATTGGCTTATAGCTTAATGGACTTATTGGCCCATTAAGAATAAGCTGTTGACTTATTAAGCTATGATAAGCATATTTTCAGCTTTTGGGCCTTTAGGCTTTTGTCCTTAAAACTGAATTTTGAGGCTGACGGTGATTTTCAGCTTATTTTGTTGAGTTTGATTTCATTGGGCCAAAAAGCCCAATACGTACTTTGGTAATTTTACTTTCATTTTCTATTTATTTAGGTTAAAATAAACTAGTTTGCAAGTTTTTAGAAATTTTTATAATTTTTGGATTTTTAATATTATTTTATTATTATTTTATTATTAAAAATTGTTTTTAGGGTAAAAATAGTATTTCGCAACTTTTACATTTTTCTTAAGTTAAATACATTAAGTTAGGATTTTTAAAATTCTTAGATTATTTTACTCATCATTTTATTAATTTTTAGGATTATTTTAATATTTTAATAGTTTATAATCATTTAAAAATAGTTTTTATTAGTTTTAAATTTTATAAAAATAGTTTTTAGTTTACTTAAGTCATTTTAGAGTTTGACAAATTGAAAACCCTAATTTGGGCTTTTTATTAATTATTTTGATTTTTAGGGCTTTAATTAGCATTTAAAAAATAATATTTAATTATTTAAAAGGTTTAAAAAAAATTTGATCATTTTTAAACTCTTATTTCATTTTTAGCTATTTTGGGTAATTTTTTTGGGATTTTTTAGAATTAATTTTTTGTTTTGTCAAGTTTTACGGTTTTTCGTTTCGTCGTCGTAGTATAATTTTAACGTATCCGTCATTCTAATTTCTCATCTTTTCTTTCTCTAATCTTAATCCAAAATCATTATCAAGTTATTCACACACATATACCTCCTTGGGAAACGAACTTATTTGGGTCATTGGTGCTTGATATTAATTAATTGACACTTAATACTTACCGCTTTTACCTTATTTTCCTAATCAAGTGTAAATTTACCGCAATCATTTTGGCGCCGCTGCCAGGGAGGTGTGTCATGATTAATTTGTTCATTTTGTTTTTAATATCTAACCATAAATATTGTTTGTATTAGTAGAACTCTACTAATACGTATTATTGTTTTTTTCATTTTTCTTGTGAAATTATTATTACTATATTGTGTAGTATTACAACAAAAACAAAATATCACCAAAAGTGTGAAAAAACAACCTTAATTGGGATTTGATCTCCTAATTATTGTATTCGAATCTCAAACAAAAAGAAAAAGACAAAAATAGATAAATACTTTCGTGAAGCTCGATATTGAAAAATACGAACTATAAGGTGAATAGATAGGCAACGTGCTATAAAAGGCCGTTAAAGGGAAGCTAAGTACTTAAGTGCTTCGCGCCACCTCATTCCCCCCGTTCACTTGTGAGTATTTTAGATTGAAGGCTAATCGAGGGTTTTTCCGCCCAAAGTATTATTATGTATCATATATTTGCTTGGTTTCTTTGTGATTAAACCCTCTTGAACAATTTGGTTTTCACCAAAGTTCTAAAGTCAATCGAAAGCGTTCACTCCACGTGATCGTTTTCATTCCTTTTAGGCTCCTTTAATGAAGAGTTTGATTCGAGGAGAGATTTGGTAGCTTGTTGTCTACGAATACACACTAAATCCAAAAAAAAATTAAAACAATCAAAAACACAAACAAAATTAAAATCAACAAAACATCCAAAAGAATCTTCTTCTCACCTCTACATTCTACGACACGTTTATGCAAACTCGTAATCAAGAAAACCGAGCTCGCAAACATCGTCAAAACCAAGGAAATTTGATTGAAGAAGAACCTCCAAATGTCGAACCCGTTGTAGAACCAATAGTCACCATGGCTAATCGTACTATGATGGAGTTGCTTCAAGCACCCACCGAGGGTTTTGAAGAAGCTATTGTGATTCCCTTCATCCTTGCGGAGAATTTCAAGATTAAGACGGGTTTAATGTCAATGCTATAAGCAAACAAGTTTCGCGGTCATGAAAAAGACAACCCGCATTATCACATACGGAATTTCAATCGTCTCACCGCAACAAGCAAGTTTAAGGATGTTCCACATGACTCCATTAAGATGATGTTGTTTCCATACTCGTTAGATGGACCCGCAAAAATTTGGCTCGAGAAGGAACCGCCAAATTCGATTTTGACATGGGGTGATCTCGTCTCTAAGTTTGTGAACCAATTTTTTCCACCAGCTAAGACGACACATTTGAAAAATGAGATTTCAAGGTTTACACAACGTAATAATGAAAGTTTTTCAATGGCATGGGAACGATTTAAGGAAATGTTACATGAATGTCCTCACCATGATTTTTCGGAATTGCATCAAATTGATACTTTTTATAATGGGCTTAACGATCATGAACGAGATTATTTGAATGCTGCTGCGGGTGGTAATTTTTTGTGCAAAACGACCGATGAGGCTTTAAAGATTATCGAGAATAGATCTAAGGTTTATAACCCTAGGAACACACCGAGTGTTGCCAATATGGGTTCACCGTAATCGTCATCGTCTCGTAACATGAATGCCTTACATGATGAAGCTAATGAGGAAGATCGGTTTTTCGATAGATTTTCGACGTTTATGACACATTGGAATGCACAAGATGCTTTGAATTCCGCATCGGTTAAAGCGGTTGAAAAGAGTTGTATATCTTGTGGTGGAGCTCATGATTTTTTCGAGTGCAATACCGCTGGTGGTAACACTTCGAGTGCTTACGTAGCAACGGGAACTTACAACCAAAACGGCCAAGGATCCCGCCCAAATCAAGCTCCCCAATATTAAAATGTTAATAACTATCTAAACAACAATCAAAGTGGTGGTTATCAAGGAAATCAATGTAACTACAACAAGGTTAATTACCAAAATGGGAATGGGCAAGTTCAAAATCAAAACCAAAACCGTGATTTTTCACTACACAAGGTTTTCAAAATGCTCACACTAAAAATTTTAATGGAGAATTTTTGGATTATGCAAAAGCAAATGATGCTAAGTTTGATAACATGCAACGTGAGATGATTAGCTTAAGATCCGAGTTGAAAAACGAGTTTAAAAATGAACTTGCTAATGAATTGATAACTCATGCTAATAAAATGGAAGGAAACGTTCAACGTCTTCAACAAAATCAACAAAAGATGGAACAAGGTCAACATGAGATTAAGCAAGAGTTCTTTAAAGCGGATATAAGGTAATCAAAATTTGAAGATCGAATGGCTAAAATGTTTGAAGCAATCAGGTGTAAACCCTCTTCCTCGGGTGCTCTTCCTAGTAATACCATTGCAAACCCCAAGGGATAAATGAAGGCTATTACTACTCGTAGTGGTAAAACTTTCAAAGAACCAATCTCTCGTCCTAGTACTTCTATGGAGAAGGAAATCGAGAAAGAGCCTGAGGTGAAGGTTGAAAAAGAGAATATCACAAGCCCACGAAGTACCGCTCATACCACACCTACTGTTGAACCAATGCCAATTGTGGAACCCGAGATTTCAAGGTCGTTGCCTATGCCCCAACCCACACCACCCTTACCTTACCCTTCGAGACGAAACAAGGAGAAATTGCAAGAACGTAACAAACAACAAGTTGAGCTTTATAAAAATGTTTCAACAAGTGCATTTTAATGTGAGTTTATCCGACGCGTTGTTATACATGCCTCGTTTCGCTTCCACTTTTAAAGGTATGATGAACGATAAGGAAAATCTTTCAAAGCTATCTAATTGTTCTTCGGTTTATCTTAATCGAATACCGGAAAAAGTTGGTGACCCCCGGAAGTTTCTCATTCCTTGTGATATACAAGATATAAAAGAATGCCTCGTCTTGGCCGATCTTGGTACGAGCATTAATTTGATGCCATTTTTCATTTGGAAATTGCTATCGCTTTCGGCTCTTACTCCTTCGAACATGTCTATCGAGATGGTCGATCATTCTACGATTTTAGCATGTGGAGTAGCCGATGATGTTTTCGTGAAAGTGGGGAAGTTCTACTATCCTGTTGATTTTATAGTAGTTGACATCCCCGCGGATCCTCAAGTTCCTCTAATTTTAGGTCGTCCATTTTTAGACACCTCGAGATCGCTTATCGACGTTCATGCAAGAACTATTACTTTGAGATTCAACGAAGAGGAACTTGTTATAAATGATACTCAAAACTCTACACCTTGTCATGTTTATGCAATCGCTACCATCAACCATATTGACTTAGTCGATGTGTTTTGCGATGAGTTTTCACAAGAAGTGTTAGGTTTTTCTGATGATTCGTCAAGTAGCAATCCCACTATTTTGGATCCGATTCTTGCTAATTATACACCAAATCGCACTCCATTCCAAGGAGGCAATTTTATTTCAAATGAAATCGACAATGAAGATGACGTGATTATTGGTAATGATACTCTTATTCCACCATCTCTTCCGCCGATGGAAGTTATGAGTGTTGAACAAAAATATTCAATCGAGGAACCGCCAATCCTTGAATTGAAAGATCTTCCATCTCACCTTGAATACACATTGTTGGAAGGTGATGACAAGTTACTGGTTATTATTTCAAAAGGTCTTGCTAATGATGAAAAAGCCGCACTTTTGAAAGTTCTTAAAGCTCATAAAGGGGCAATTGCGTGGAAAATTTCCGACATTAAGGGTACTGACCCAAAATTTTGTACTCCCAAGATTTTAATGGAGGAGGACTACAAACCCGGAATTCAAAGTGAAAGAAGGGTAAACCCCAAAATTCACGATGTCATAAAAAAGGAAGTCTTAAAACTTCTTGACGCGGGAATGATTTATCCTATCTCCGATAGCCCATGGGTGATCCCAATCTATTCTGTCCCTAAGAATGGAGGAATGACCGTTGTGTCCAATGAAAACAACGCGTTAATTCCCAATCGTTTTGTGACCGGTTGGAGGGTGTGTATTGACTACCGAAAGTTAAATGACACCACTCGTAAAGACCACTTTCCCTTGCCCTTCATGGATCAAATGTTGGAACGACTTGCGGGAATTGACTTCTATTGCTTTTTAGATGGTTTTTCTGGTTACTTTCAAATCCCTATCGACCCTCGTGATCAAGAGAAAACTACGTTTACGTGTCCTTATGGAACATTTGCTGATCATAGAATGCCTTTCGGACTTTGCAATGCTCCCGGGAACGTTTCAACGGTGTATGATGGCTGTTTTTCATGATACGATCGAGAAGTCGATGGAAGTATTCATGGATGACTTTTTGATGTTTGGTGATTCGTTCACGTCATGTTTATCTAATCTCGAGAAAATGTTAAAACGTTGTGAAGAAACCAACCTTGTGCTTAATTGGGAAAATGTCATTTTATGTGTAAACAAGGAATCGTCTTAGGGCAAAAGGTCTCGAAAGCGGGGATTGAGGTCGATAAAGCTAAGATAGACGTCATCGCCAAGTTACCTCATCCCAAAACCGTCAAGGGAGTTAGGAGTTTCCTAGGCCACGCGGGCTTTCATCGTCGTTTCATCAAAGAGTTTTCGAAAATCACTCGACCTATGACACACCTTCTCGAGAAGGATGCTCCTTTTAACTTCAATGAGGATTGTGTTAGAGCTTTCAAAACTCTTAAAAGGAAACTTACCGAAGCTCCCATTCTTGTTGCTCCTAATTGGGAACTACCCTTTGAAATCATATGCGATGCAAGTGATTATGCAATTGGGGCCGTCTTAGGGCAACGTTATGAAAAATACTTCCGTCCTATCCATTATGCTAGCAAGACGATGACTGAGGCTCAACTTAAGTACACCACAACAGAAAAGGAATTCTTTGCCGTGGTTTATGCTTTTGAGAAATTCCAACCTTATCTCGTATTGACGAAAAGCATCTTGTATACGGACCACTCGGCTATCAATTACCTCTTAGCTAAGCAAGATGCTAAGCCGAGATTGCTTCGTTGGATGATCCTCCTCCAAGAATTTGATGTCACCGTGCTTGACAAAAAAGGAGCCGAGAATCTAGCGGTCGATCATCTCTCTCGTTTAGAAGATCCTTACAAAGATGTTTTCGAGAACAAGGAAATTACCGAAACATTTCCTCTCGAGACTCTCGGTGTAGTGAATTCTAAGGACAACACCCCATGGTTTGCCGACATTGCAAATTACAATGCGGGGAACTTCATAATCAAGGGTATGACGACACAACAAAAGAGAAAATTCTTTCGTGACGTCAAGTTCTATTTTTGGGACGACCCTTATCTCTTTCGGGTTTGTGTGGATCAACTCGTTCGACGTTGTGTCTTTGGTACCGAAGCTTCTAACATCCTTAGAGCTTGTCACGAGGGACCCACGGGTGGTCACCATGGTGCTAACTTCACGGCTAAGAAAATGTTCGATGCCAGCTTCTTTTGGCCTACGATATATCGTGATGCACACGCACTTGTGAAGTCGTGTGATTCTTGCCAACGCCAAGGAAAATCATCGCAAAAGGATGAAATGCCAAAAACATAATTCAAGTGTGTGTGATTTTCAACATTTGGGGCATTGACTTTATGGGGTCGTTCCCATCGTCTCATGGAAACAAGTATATCCTCGTCGCCGTCGACTACCTTTCTATGTGGGTGGAAGCTAAGGCTTTACCTACGAATGATGCTCGTGTGGTAGTGAAGTTTTTGAAGCAACTATTCTCTCGGTTTGGAACCCCTCGTGCTATTATAAGCGATCGTGGAACCCAATTTTGTAATGACCAATTCGAAAAGGTTCTAACGAAATATGGAGTTAAACATCGTCTTTCTACGGCTTATCACCCGCAAATGAGTGGGCAAGTCGAGATTTCAAATCGAGCCTTGAAGAGGATTTTAGAGAGGTCAATTGGAGAAAACCGTGCTTCATGGTCTGACAAACTCGACGACGCTTTATGGGCCTTTCTGACCGCTTATTAGACACCTATCGGTTGTACTCCTTATAAGTTGGTTTATGGAAAGAATTGTCATTTGCCTATTGAAATGGAACACAAGGCATTTTGGGCCCTAAAGCATGCCAACTATGACTTGAAGACCGCGGGAGATCATCATAAAATACAACTTAATGAATTGGATGAATTAAGAGATAATGCTTATGAAAATTCATTGGTTTTTAAGGAAAAGACTAAAACGTTTTGAAGGATATGTAAATCTTGCTTATGTTTTTAGAGAGAGAAAGAGATAGAGAGATGGTGAGAACACACACACTTAGAGAGAGAAAGTGAAAGAAAAAAACACTTTTTCACTATGTGTAAAAATGAGGAACACACACCCTCTCCATCTAAGGAGAGGGTTTATATACCCAAGCCCTTGTCATGGGCTTGGGCTTACATTTGGGCCGGCCTACACATGTTGTAGGCTAGGCTTTGGTTTGTTTGTTAAATTAAGATAAGTAACTAAACTACGAGCTATTACATGGACTATTGTTGGAGTGATCGATCCTTCTTAATACGTAAAACGTATTTCTAACAATCTCCCCCTAAGGGAGGTCACTCCAAACAAGGGCATTACCCAAGTTACAATAATAAGATAAACCTAGCATACTATGCTTGTCTTGAGCTCGTAATCTTCGTCTTTCTTTTTCTTTTTCTTTTCTGGTGAACATGCTGATGTGATCTTTGATATCAGTCTCGAGCATTAATCTCTTGCCTTGATCTCGTGCATCCATCACTTGTGATCTTCGCCTCTTCGTGACCTCACGTCCTACATACTTATACCTTAGTAATTCTTGAAAGCTTCAGAGTTCGATACAGCGGAAGACTTAACTTTTAGGCTTTCTTGAATTAGATGAGGTATTAAGTGCATAAAGTATAAGCATGCAGGGACGACTTCTTCTCGGATTCCGCAACGCCACCGTCTTCAAATGCCGTAACATAAGTAGACACGAACGAAATGGCTTTGAACATTTCATTCTAATTCGGTAGCATTTTACCTCTGGTCGGTGAAGACCGTTGGACGATATTAGATATCGTACCCGTGACGGATAGTTTCAATTAAGTAACTTCCTGACAGGATTTCGCGGGTAAACCCGTTCTCTTTATTCGACCGTCCAAAGCTGACTGCGAACATAAAGAGTGAATCATTTGGATAATAATATCCGCATGATTTGAAGCCGTCAATTCATGTTCCTGGAACAAGTGAAATTCAATTAAGAACCGCACCATCGTTGCTTTCCAGTTGTCACGAGCTTGATTCGTATGGAATCTTGCAAGTTACCTACCAAGTGCTGTTTGAGGTTAACACTAGAAGGATTTCCACTCATCACTGTGAACACTAAGGTATCACTCTGAGTGTTCTGGCAAGATCACTAAGATATTGCGTAGAGGCCTGGAACGTGTTTAAATTCAGTTAAGAATTAAACAGCTGTTGCTTTCCAGTTATCACAAGTTTGATTCATAAAGAATCGCACAAGTCACCTACCATGAGCTTTTTGATATTCACTCAAGAAGGATTTCCATCTTCATTGTAAATACTTTCGTATTACTCGGATGTTCAGGCAAGATCATGAAGATTTTGCGTAGGACTCTTAAAATCTTTCTTACTTTTCACAGTGTATGAAGAAGCAAGGAATTATGAAAGTGTGTCCTAATGAGATATTTGATGATCTCAAATGGCTCTAGACTCGATCGTGCACTTTGGATTTTTGTGATCGGAGGCTGGAGAGGAGTGCCACCATTTCAATACCAATTTATTCGGAGTGAATAAATCAATAGATAACGTGTTGTCTCCGTGTGATTAAAACAAATATCTTTTAAGAGATATCTGAGTTAGCTGGGATGGGTTGTGCATTGCATCACTGGGTCCATGATGTCTGTCTTTAATATCGAGAATCATTAAAATGATCTCAATAGCATATGTGTTGACCCGGTTTCTGCCTAAAGTTGTAAGGAGGGCTTCTTTCTTTACACCCTTTATCTTTACAATTCTTTTTCATTCTTCAACCCCTTCAATGCTTACCAATACGTCATAACTAGCACCTTGTTGTGATTGTTCCAGTGCTAACTTAAGTACTTGGTCGGCGTTCAGCTACGTTCACAATCTTTCTCCAACTTCCTAATGACTACTATTTCTAGCTATGGAATGTCCTTGGGAAGATTCCTCTGGTTCTGGAAGAATCATAGGACTTAACCTATCCTACCATCCTTATGTCACCACAATCTTCATCGTCGTGAAATAAATGGGTTTCGGGTAAGTATATGTCACCATGAAAATCCGTTTTGATATGCAAATCCGTTTTGCTCCACCTTAACATATGCCACGACATTCGAAAACATTTCGCACATGTCGGGATGAGCCAGCACATTAAGTTAAACCATTTGTGATAATATCCCATATTAAATCACATTTTCTCCCCCATATTAAAAATATTAACCCAATCGATGTTTTTAATATCAATTGATTTAATGAAGTTTTAACAAAGGTTTTGGGAAGAAAAATGCAAGTCCGTTTTATCTTCATGATATCAAACGCATGAGATATGATACCGATTTGTAACATGATCACATATTCACCATATTAGAAAAGAATTGACAAGGTTGGACCTGATAGATGAGAACATCGTATGATAAGATCAAATGGTTCTTGTCAGCATATGTTGGTCGCCTCGTCATGTTGAAGTCATCTCTTGACACCACGTGTACGATTGGTATTGTTGTCTTGACACCAACTTTTGAACTTGGCACTTTCGGCATCGAAGATTCTGAAGGCTTGACAATTTCTCCCCCTCAATTGTTGACCCGTGTTCTATTGAAAGAGCTGTAGTCGTCGGTTGAGTAGTCGCATCGTCGAGTATGTAGATACCAAGTGTAGATTGCGATGGTTGGAGAGATGATAGCTTCATAAAAACAAGACTTCTCTTGTTTTAACAAATAAATGCACTGAAACGTACATAGATTTGTGTTAGACCAAGTTATAAAGTAAACTTGATCCCTTACAAGGTTTAAAGTAAACCTTGCCCGAGAAAATTAATTCCCGTTGTTAGCCAAAGCTTTCATAAGAAATAGCTGACTTTAATGTGAAAACCGGGTTGCAGTCAGAAATAACTACAAGCCATTTAGGCATGTTTTATGAAATATTTACAACTTTTGTACGAACTCTATTTATGGCGCCGTGTCGATATTAATCAACATTTCTAAGGCCGTAAATATTATCGTACCAAAAGACATGCCTTTGAAAAATAAAGTAAAAATATTTTTGGATTTTTCTATATTTTTCCATTTTTATGGTTTTTATATGGTTTTATATTTTTGTATTTTGCTTTTGTGGATCAAAATATAAAGAATATATACAAATGATCACCAAGGATACGGAGAACAGTTTTACCACCACTATTCTTTCGCTTCATCTGCCAGTTCCTTTAGAGTCTCAGGCGAGAAAGTTCTCATTCCTAGCTTGTCGGCCAAAAATTCAATTCGAGCGCGATCTAAAGCCTTCGTGAAAATATCCGCCAATTGATACTCAGATCGGACAAAGTAAAGCTCGATTACTCCATTTTCCACTTGCTCCTTGGTGAAGTGGTAGCGAATGTCAATATGCTTCGACCGGGAGAATTGAACGTTGTTGCAGCATAAGGCAATTGCACTCTTGTTGTCACAGTACATCGGAATCTTATTGAAACCTAGACCATAGTCGATTAATTGCGATCTCATCCAAAGATTTTGAGCACAGCAACCAGACATAGCTATGTATTCTGCTTCCGTACTTGAAATTGCAGCGCTTTTCTGCCTTTTCGATGCCCAACTGATTAGTCGATCTCCTAGTAGTTGCAAAGTTCCACTCGTGCTACGTCTTGTATCTTGACAACCCGCATGATCCGCATCTGCATACGCCATAAGTGCAATCGAAGAGTCCTTCGAATAACAAAGTCCCTGATTAATGGTTCCTTTAAGATATCGAAAGATCCATTTCACAAAGGCTAAGTGTAACTCAGTAGGTCGAGTTTGATACCGAGCACACATACATATAGCAAACTGAAGATCAAGTCGACTAGCTGTGATATACAGAAGAGTACCGATCATTCCACGGTAAAGTGTCGGATCAACGGCAACTCCATGTGGATCTGCATCAAGTTTAGTTCGTTCCACCATTTGAGTATCCACGGGGTCGCAAGATTCCATCTTATACTTCTTAAGCGATTCAAGGGCATACTTGTATTGATTGATAAAGATGCCTCTGGGACTCTGAGATATCTGAAGACCTAAGAAGAATGATACCTTGCCCATCATTGACATCTTAAACTTAAAAGAGATGAGTGTCCCAAACTCATCCGATAAGGTTTGGGTCGAGGCTGCAAATATAATATCATCAACATATATTTGTACCATAATCATATCTTTACCTCGTTTCTGAAAGAACAGCGTGGGATCCACCTTGCCTTTTGCGAAGCCTTGTGTAATGAGGAATTGTGACAATAGATCATACCATGCGCGAGGATCTTGCTTCAACCCATAGAGAGCCTTCTTAAGCTTGTACACATGATTAGGATAATTAGGATTCACAAAACCATCCGGCTGTTGAACATAGACCTCTTCCTTTATTTCACCATTAAGAAATGCCGTCTTCACATCCATCTAATAGACGATCATATTCATGTGGGCTGCATAAGCGAGGAATAGTCTAATAGCTTACAAACGGGCAACAGGTGCAAAGGATTCCATAAAGTCGATGCCCAATAATTGCTTGTATCCACGAGCTACTAGTCGAGCTTTGTTCTTCAATATTCCGCCTAACTCATCGAGTTTCACCTTGTAAACCCATTTCAAAGTGAGTAACTGCACTTGATCCGGGCATGGGACAAGTTCCCATACTTCAAGACGTATAAATTTATTAAGTTCTTCTTGCATAGTTTCTATCCAACATGATTGAGTAAAAGCTTGTTGCCATGTCTTAGGTTCAACTTCAGTGAGAAAAGCATCAAAATGACAAAACATTGCATTTTCTTGTAGCTGACTTCTTGTGGATACGGGACGATTAGGGTCACCAATAATAGAATCTATAGGATGATCCTTTGTCCACTTGCTGTCATGTTCACGAATCCGTGGATTGGAGTAAACTGTAGAAGGAGCTTCCTTTGAGGTGGACGACCCGACTTGATTAGGGTCGGAAATTGGTACACCAAAGAATGGAAGTTCACGCATTAGAGCGAATTCTAAATCGTGATCATCATCATCCTCTTCATCATCAATAGGCATGACATGGGTAGTTGAAACAGGTGTTGGTTGAGAATTACTTGTTGTAGGTATATCTTGACCAATTGTAGGTGCAGATATATCTGATTGTGCAACGGTTGCTGGAGCGACAACTTCGTTTACCGGAGCTATTACCTCGGGTTCTGGAGCAACAATACTTGGAGGAGTAAAGAATTCATCAAAGAACGGTTGAAACAACGTATCCCATTCAGTCCTAGAAGGTGGTGTAAATGATGATGAAGTAGGGTTGTTTGGGACAAGACCAGAGCTAATGTTAATGGGTCCCATTTCATGAAGTGCGGGTTCAGAGCTGCTTTGCTCAGAAGCCATTGCTGTCAGCTCATCAAAATCAACATTCATAGTTTCAAGGATCTTGCGAGAGTTACGGTTGTAGATTCGGTATGCCTTCTTTGCGGGTGCGTAACCAATGAAAATACCAATATCAGCCTTTGGTTGAAGTTTTCCCAAATTGTCACCATCATTATTTGGATAGCAAAGAGAACCAAATACATGAAGATATGATAAATCTGGTACTTTTCCATGGAGAAGCTCATAAGGTGTTTTACCATGGCGTTTACGAATTAGTGACCGGTTTTGGGTGTACACTGCTGTAGATACTGCTTCTGCCCATAAAAACAATGGAGCCTTTGCGAAAATTAACATCGTTCGAGCAGCTTCCATAAGTGTGCGATTTCGCCTTTCAACGACACCGTTTTGTTGTGGAGTGCGTGCAACGGATGTTTCATGAGATATGCCAACTTCTTCATAATAATCACGCAAGATTTGATTCACAAATTCGGTTCCATTATTTGTACGAATGCGTCGGACAGTAGTGTTGAGACGCACTTGAATCATCTTGAGAAATCTGATGATGAATTTAGGTGCCTCATTTTTGGCTTTAATAAATTTCACCCATGTAAACCGAGAGTAATCATCCACAATAACGAGGATGTACTTTTTGCCACTAAGACTTTCAACACGCATTGGCCCACAAAGATCCATATGCAACAGATAAAGTTTCTCTTGGTTGGTGTCTTCCGTCTTGGGTTTGTAAGATTTCTTAGTGCTTTTCCCCATTGTACACGCGGAACACAAATGATCCTTATGAAATGAGAGTTTAGGAAGACCACGAACAAGTTCGTTTTTAGCCAAATGATTAATAGCGTCAAAGTTAAGATGAGATAACCGTCGATTCTATAACCATGACTTAGTCTTTGATGCTTTGGAGAGAAGACATACGGGAGAAGCGGCCATCATGTCATGTAGAGACAAGGTATACAAATTATTCCCTCGAGTACCTTTCAATAAATCAACCCCTTCTAAATTACGAATGAAGCAGGTATGCTCTCGAAAAGCGACTTCTAGGTTTGCATCACAAAATTGTCCCACAGAAAATAAGTTGTGACCGAGACCTTCCACATAATACACTCTTGAAATTATAACATTCCCAATATGATATTCACCATAACCCATTATCTTTGCAATATGATCATTTCCAAATCGAACCGTACCAAGAAACTTGCTGACGAAATTTCTGAGCTGAGAGCGATCTCCGGTCATATGCTTGGAGCAACCAGAGTCCAAATACCAGAGAACAATTTGGACCACCTGTTTTCAACAACAAAAGTAGACAATGCATTGGAAACTATTGGTTCCGGAGTGTTAGCAGATACAGATATATGATTATCAGAATTGCTAACATTTGTGTGACCCTTAGATTTCCTGCGTTTTCTAATGTGAGTTTTAGCACTAACAGGTTTTACTGTTCCATCTTTCTTAGGTTTTGGATTATTCACGGTCACTACAGTGGGAGTAGACCTATTTAAAGGGCACTTGGTTCCTACAGTAGTGTCAGTGTTCCTAGTTAAAGGACACGCTTGTGTTTTGGTAGCCTTGGTACTCCTAGTTAAAGGGCACGCTTTCTTTACTTCAGTGGGAGTGATCCTAGTTAAAGGGCACGTATTTCCTACTATAGTGAAAGTTCTACCAGTGGGGCGCCACATCCAACCAACTTGGGTTAACACTTTCCCAGTCGGTTTCCATTCTAATCCATTTTTCCGGGCATACATCTCATTCACATGGTCAATAAGGCAAGAATCATGACGACTAGAAAACATACATTCATTGCAATTCCAACATTTCAAATTAGAATTCACACTAGGCTTAGAACGCTGCACAACCGCAGAGCCTTTAGGTTTAGCTACATGATTCTTTTTATTCAAAACAGAAATAACATTCCTAGGATGGGCTTCTACTTTCTTCTTCACTTGACTACTAGATGGGGGCAAGATCCTATCATTCTTCTTGTTTCCTTTAAGCTTAGATCTTTGAGCCTTAGTAGTGGTGCTTACTCCCGTCGAAGGCAACACGGGAATATTAGAAGTTGGTTTTGATTCCGCCTTATCTTTAGTGACCAAAGTTTGAGATGGTTTAGTCCTAGGGCCCTTGTTAAGTGGTGTGACGGATATTAGGTTCCTTTTGATTGAACTAGAGGACGATGCTGAGACAGTGGCTGCGTTATCCACAACATTCTTACCTTTTAGAGTACGAAGTGTTTCCTTTAACTCAGCCAAGACCAGATTCTTATCGAAAATTTGTTCCCTCAAATCAGATATTTCCACCGACTTTCGATTCAATTGTTCAATCAACGATTGATTCTGTGCAGTGGTATTAGCACATGCGGGCTTTACTGAATCGAAGAGTCGTGTATTTTTCTGTTTGAAGTTATCAACTTTGGACAAAATCTTGGAAACTCGATTATCTAGATCAAGTTTAAAATTCTCAGCAGCCTCAAGTACGTTCACACAGTTAAGCTCCTTATATTTCTCTATTTCTATCGGCAAAGAGTTAGCAACTTTGTCACTTGGCTGACGCTGTTTTGATTGTAAATTAAATTGAAAATTCTTTTCAAAGTTTGCATCATCGATATTAACACCTTCGAATGACGTTTCAAAGATTTCTTGAATAAATTGTTGCTTGCATTCAAGCGAAATACAATGTGTTTGAATCTCATCAAAACGTTTTGAAAGCGATAAATATGAATCTTGAAGCTTTAAAAATTCAGCGTCAGATTCGTGACAAGTACTATCTTCCACAGTATCCACAGATTCAACATTATGCACAGTAGAATCATTATCAACACTTCTATTCACACAGACAGAAACTATATCATGAGACATCACTTGCTTCAGAAGCAGATCATTTTGGCGTGAAACCCGTTCTATTTCAAGTAAACTGTTTTCATAAGCATCTTCCATTTCATTGAAAACACGTCTAACTTCTTCTATTTCCAAAAACAAATCTTGATCAATATTACTAAGACAAGCTTTAACATTGTCTACAAATGGAACAATTTCATCTCGAAATGCAGCTCTAGTGTGCTCAAAGTTCTATTCACCTTCCGTTATGGCCGTGGCCGTCGTACGTTCCAAAATGACCTTGTCAAAATCGGCTAAGTGTTGGTGAACCGCATTTAAGTTAACGAACGCCTTACTTACCGGTGGGATTAACTTCGTTAAATCCTTTTTGACAAGTGTAGGAGACGTACTAGGAAGGTTTTCATTTGACAAACTTTGGGGCACAAGAACTTTTAATTCTACTAATTCCTTTTGTAAGCAAATGCGTGTCTTTTTCGAAAATTGATCTTTGTTATGTTGATCATAATCAATTGTATGGAATTTTGAAAGCATTTTAGAATGAGTTTCATCCGCAAGTGATTGTGTCTCCTCAATACTACGAACATAAGGTGCTTCTTTCGATTTGCCAATTATGGTCATATCATAAAGACCGGGAATATATTCCTAAGCTTGTTTTGCATAACCAGGATTAGGTGGTAAATCTTGAAGACGCTTAAGTTCATGTTCTTTAAATGATTTAGTTAAAAGATGAACCTTTTCTGTGGAAGCGTATTGTTTTAAAAGCTGTTGTTCTTTGAATTTAAGAAGTTTGGTAGCATTAATTTCCGATTCAAACTTTTTAGACTCGAGAGTTTCGAAATCCATTTTAAGTTTTTGAAAATCATTGACAACCAACTCTTTTGCTTTTAATTCATTGGAAAGTTTAGCTTTTAATGATTCTATTTCTTTCAAGTGTTCAATCTTTTCAAAACGAAATTGGTCAAATTCAGAACATGTTATTTTTTCTGTTTGAGGAACCATTTCAAAAGTTTTGACCTTTTCTTTATGCAACGCAAGCTCAGCAGTTAGGGTGGAATTCGTATCTACGGATTGTCTGAGGGCCATATGCATTTGATCAATTATATGTTTAGACACCATGACCAAATCATGTTGAGCATAAGATTCCATACCCGTCGTAGCATTTGGTTGAGGTTCACTCAAATGTGTAGGAGTGGGTACCACATCATTTGAGTTACTAGTTCCCGAATGCTCTTCGAGGTTGTCATTTTCATGCCCAACTTGATGTTGGTTATCATCAATATTATTAGATGTGGTTGGTACCTCACTGACGACATCAGAACCGTAGTGAGAGAGATTAGCAACGAGAGCAGCTTGGGCAGAGTGAATGTCATCACAATCCGAATTGTATGCATCAAGATCGTTCGCTTGATAAGCTGCATTAGAAGTGGAAACAACTGCAATGCCTTCAGTATCTGCTGGCCCTGGGTCTGCAAGAAATGCTAACTCCTCTGAATCCAAAATCTTCCCCTTAGACTGAGCATCAACCAAATACATCTTCTCATGAAACCATGCATCATCCCTCCTCCTTTTCGGCTGAGTGCATTCCCTAGCCATATGACCTTGCCTCGGCAATTGTAGCAAGTCACAACCTTTTTAGGACCAATGGGACTTCCATTTCCATTAGCTTGTGAATTCACAGCTTGAGCATTCATAGTCCTTGTAGGAGGTCCATATGAATTTTGCCTTCCCTGAATAGGTTGCACTGTTACTTGACCATCTTGAACAGTAGCTTGTTGTCGAGGATTTGAAGAGTTGCGGAGCTGATTGTTTGTTGGTGTAAATCCTCTAGTTGTAACAAGTTTTAACAAGTAGAATGTGAGATGGTTTAGAACATCAGCTGGCGTATCATTTGGAGTAAAGACCGGTGCTTGGATTGGTGGAAGTTCATTAGAGTAGAAAGCTTGTGCTGGTGTTCTTCAATAGGAAAGTATCCTTGCTGAGGAGTATAGTCCATTGGAGGAGTGTTGGCTTGTGATGGTGATGTCTGATATGGTGGTTGCTGTGGAAAAGATTATTGATGAACACTTTGTTGATATGCTTGCTGTGGCATCATTGGTGGTTGATAAGATGGTTGCTGATAGGTGTGTGGTGGTGGTTGCTGCAAGTATGATGGTTGTTGATAAGTATAAGCCATGTTTTGTTGAGAAGCATACATTGCAAGTGGATCATGAACTTGAGGTGTAGACAACCGATCCTCGATCACATGGCATTCGTGTTGTTGAAGAAAAGCTTGAAGTTGATCCACATTGGTGTTATGCAAGTCCTTAGCCAATTTAACATTCGTCACGTATTTTTTCCATTCTGAAGGAAGAGTGTTCAAATAATTCGTGTTCAATTGAAAGGTAGGAATTGTCATGCCATAGATATGAGCTCATTCAACAATAGGGTAAATCTTAGATAGTAATCATTGAGAGTCTCCCCTGGCACATAGGCAAACTTATCAAAAGTATCATAAAGCTTACACTCTCGTTCTTGTTTAGTTAACGAGGTGCCTTGCATGAGAAAACGAATTCTATCCCATAACTCTTTGGCAACTTTATGTTCGCTGACGAGTTTGTAGACATCTGGAGGAAGGGCTTGGAGAATGATGTTTGTGGCATACTTATCACATTTGTCTTGAATCTTCATATCTCCAGTCAATTCACCCGTTGTGCGAGGACGAGTAGTTGTACCTTCCGTCACTGTACCATAATCTAATGGTCCATTGAGCACCGATGCCCAAATGAGATGTCCATTCTCCTTGTTCAACATATAAAGTTCCATTCGGGAAGCCCATTCCTCACACATAGTCTTCACCAACATTGGTGGACGATTATCCGTACCCGAGAGGATGGACTTATCCGTAAGAGATGTGTACTCCATTTCAATAAGTGAAGATTTACAAACGTTGATCGATCAATGAAAGAAAGTAAATGCGTTTGTTGTTGTGAGTTGAAGTCGAGAAACAATGTTAAAATCCCCTAAAATATGTCCTCGAAATTTTTTATGGAAAAATTTGTGATTATCGGAATGTTGATCAGAATAGTGATCTGAATGCTGATCGGAATGTCTTATCGGAATACCTTGATCGGCATACCAAATTGGAATACCTAATCGGAATGTCTTATCGGAATACCTTGATCGGAATACCAAATTGGAATACCTAATCGGAATGTACCTAATCGGAATAAACCAAATCGGAATACCTTGATCGGAATACCAAATCTGAATACCAAATCGGAATACCTGATCGGAATGTACCCAAAATCGGAATCCCTAAATCCTATTCTGATTACACTGATCGGAATGTCCTATAAACCCTTTTCCGATGACCTGATCGGAATAATTCCCACTTTTCTCGGACAAAACTCAACCAATTCATGATTTTAAGCTAAAAATGATCAAAACACCCAAACATTTTGTGTTTTTAGTCAAAGTAACTATACCAAATCCCTACCACAACTATGTAGAAGATTTGTATCAAGAAAAAACCATCAAAAACACAAAAATAAATTTGGACGTGTGAAAATGGATCAAAAATGGCGAGATAATCAAGAACACAAACACATGAACAATACAATCATCCCATGGCTCTTGATACTATTTGAAGGATATGTAAATCTTGCTTATGTTTTTAGAGAGAGAAAGAGATAGAGAGATGGTGAGAACACACACACTTAGAGAGAGAAAGTGAAAGAAAAAACACTTTTTCACTATGTGTAAAAATGAGGAACACACACCCTCTCCATCTAAGGAGAGGGTTTATATACCCAAGCCCTTGTCATGGGCTTGGGCTTACATTTGGGCCGGCCTACACATGTTGTAGGCTAGGCTTTGGTTTGTTTGTTAAATTAAGATAAGTAACTAAACTACGAGCTATTACATGGACTATTGTTGGAGTAACCGATCCTTCTTAATACGTAAAACGTATTTCCAACAAGTTTCATGATTCAAAGATTAAAAACCGGGTTTTTAACGTTGGTGATCAAGTGTTACTTTTTAACTCTCGTTTGAAGATATTTTCCGGGAAATTGAAATCTCGTTGGTCGGGTCCGTTCACCATAAAACAAGTGTTTCCTTATGGGAGCATCGAGCTAGCTCAAAATGATGGTCCTAATTTCAAGGTGAATGGACATAGGCTTAAGCACTACTTCGGTGGGGAAGTCCCTTTGTTAGCCCTATATTTTATATAGTCGAACAAGAATGTAATAGGTCATGTTAGTCATTAAAGGTCTTGTATTGTAATAGGTTAGTCGGGAAAACCGAGCTTGGACTTTAAGCTAATATTGTATAAGTTAGGGGCGTAAGCCCAAGACAAAGCCAAGCCCGGCCCAAGTTACTTAAACCCAAGGCCCAAAAGCCAAGGGTATATATACCCTCTTCCATGTGTGGAAGAGGGTGTTGGTTCACTTTTAGTTTCTCTCTCTAGTAAAAGTCTAAACCTTCCAATTCTCTTTCTTTTCTCTCTCTACTTTCTTCTCTCTCTCTCTCTAAATATCAACTAAATCTTGTGTTATGGATTGAAATGGGAATAACATTTGGTATCAAGAGCCTATAGTGGATAGGTGATTGAAGATTCGTGTGTTGTGTTCTTGATTTTTCGTGGCTATTTTGATCTATATCTCATGTCCCAAATTTTTTTGTGTGTTTTTTGTGGTCTATTCTTGATACAAATCATCTACATACTAGTAGTAGTGATTTGGGTATCTTGGTTTTGGTTAAAACACAAGTCTTTTGCATCAAAAGTTGAGAAGTCTCTTGTTTTTCATCTTTCCGAATTTCCAGCAAGTTGAACCATCGGAAAGTACAAAGGGAGTGAGGCCAGATCGCAATAACCACAAGGTTCTACTTTGCGATCTAAGGATTCCGATACCTTATTTCGACGAGACATTCCGATCGTACATTGCGATCGAGGATTCCGACGGTTTTAAGGGATTTTTGAGTCATTACTCTGTCCGATTTGTTTAAGCTATATTCCGATCTAGACATTCCGACAGGTAAACATTCCGACAGGTAAACATTCCGACAGGTATACATTCCGACAGATCTAGTATTTAGATAGAAGGACATTCCGATAGAGTGACATTCCGACATGACAACATTCCGATAGAACCAACATTCCGATAGAACCAACATTCTGATATAACCAATATTCTGATAGTACATTCCGACGGGTATTCCGATAGAACATTCCGACAGACATTCCGACAGGTATTCCGATGGACATTCCGATGGACATTCCGACATGTATTCCGATGGTCAAGTAAAATCAAATTTTTTCCCTACTAGTTTTTGGCTATTTCTAACTCAAATTCAAAATTTGGCGATACAAAATTTTTCGGCTTACCGCTTTGTCAGACTGAGGAATTTATTGTCGGACTGAGAATTTTTTTTTTTTTGACTTTTCGGAATTTCAATTTTAACCACACATCATCACAACAAATCCACTAAGATCTACAATTCATTCACAAGTATTCACCATGTCTAACAACAACATCAACATTGCAACTGCTAATCAAATTCGTTTGGAACAAGGTGGCAACGGTAATCCACCTGTGCTCACTGCCGGTTGCTACGTTCAATGGAGATCTCGTTTTCTCAGATTTCTCGACGGAAAAGAAAACCGAACTGCTCTTCGTCACTGCCTTGAGAATCCACCTCCAGTTTTTGAATTCAGACCAATTACAACACAGGTAGAGGATGGTACTTCATCAACTATACGAGCTATGGAGGATTTTGACACATGTTCTGCTGAGAAAAAGAAACTCCTCCAAGCTGAAGCTGATGCTGTAAACTTCATACTCACTGGAATTGATAACGATATCTATTCCACACTTGATGCATGTCCTAATGCTATGGAAATGTGGAATGCAATTCATCGATTGAAGCAAGGTGAGTCGATCAATGTTAAAGATCTCAAGACTAATCTACTTTGGGAGTTTGGAAAATTCACATCTGAAGATGGTGAATCCATTGACTCATATTACTCGAGATTCTACAAAATGATGAATGAGCTTGTCAGAAATCAGTGCACCATCTCCAACCATCATGCTAATGTTAAGTTTCTACTTCAACTCAAACCGGAATGGCAAAGGTTTGTGACTTTGGTTAAACAAAGGGAAGATATCAAGACCATCTCCTGTCACAAACTTTATGATATCTTAAAACAACATCAGAATGAAGTGAATGAACTAAGGGCTGAAAAGGCAGAACGGTCTGCTAATTCTATTGCTTTTGTGGCTGCTACTTCAACAAAACCCGTTCCCTGTTAACAACCACCTACTCATTCCTCAAAGTCATCAAGCTCATCCACCAAACCTCTAGCTGCTGCTAAACACAAAGCAAAAGCAATTGTCCTCACTCCACCTCCAAAGTATGACACCGACTCAGATGGAGACAATGATGATGAACAAACTTCAAGGGACAAGAAGATTGAGGAACTCATGTCTTTACTCACCACAACTTATAAGAAGATCTACAAACCTACCAACAACAACCTCAGATCATCATCCAATGCTAGATATAAGGAAGTTGACCATGCACCTAGGTATGATTGTGATTCTAGGTATGATAATCAGAGGATGTTGAATCAAGTTGGGGCTAGAGATACTGTAGGCACTCCGGTGGTGCAGAAGACTGGGATTTAATGCTTCAACTACAAGGGATTTAGGCACATGGCTATGGAATGTAAGAAGCCAAAATGGGTTAAAGATTCGGGATATCACAAGGAAAAGATGTTGTTGTGCAAGAAAGAAGAAGCAGGAATTCCACTCACAGCAGATGAAGTTGACTGGCGTGATGACACTGATGATGAAGCCGATGATCAAGAGTTAGAGGCACATTATGTGTACATGGCAAAGATTCAAGAAGTGATTCCAGAGATTGCTGAAAATTCTGGACCAATCTTCGACACTGATCCAATTGAAAAGGTACCATCAAATGATAACTATAATGTGTTTGCTAATGAACGACGACATCCTGAGCAACCCGAAAGCATCAACGTTACATATGTAATGGACACGGAGGATAGCATATCTCTACGGGTTCACAGCATATGTGTAATGATGACGAAAATGCTACTCAGGATACTGACTCGGAAGAGGACCGTGATTTGCTTGCGTCTGTTATTGATTCTTTAAAACGTGAAATTAATGAAAACAAAGAGGCTAATAAACGTCTAAAGGAAGCAAACACATCCTTAGCCGAGGAGATAGACAGGCTTAAAGAGTGTGATTATGTAAAAGAAGCTGATCGACGGGTTGCGATAGCTAATGGTTTGGTATATGAACGTAAGGTGCTCAATGAACAATATTGTTCTGAAGTAACACACGAAATTCATATGTCAAAACAAAAGATACTGGACCTTGAAGAACAACTGCTGCTACATAAACTCCAAATTACTGAATTAGAGTCGGTTAACAAAGAACAAACTGAGCTTTATAAAACTCGTGAAGAAAAGGATATTGTAAAAATTCTTGCTTGGAAAAGAGAGTCGACCCGTTAAACAACATTGTTTACAAAACGGGTCAGTCTATTCAAACTATGAATATGCTCAATAGAAATATGAAAACGAGTTTTGTCAAGCCTGAATATCTCAAGAAAGTTCAAAGTACCAAGCCCGCTCTCTATGATATCGGTTGTTATGTTGATAATCTTGCTCTTATGCTTTCTCCGGACTGCGAAGAAATCATTCGTCATCAAGAAGAAAGTCGATCAAACTTAAGTGATTTAATAAACCTTTCTGATTCTGATAATTATATTAAGTTTGTTCCTCAAAAAGAACTTTACAAAGAACAAAACATGTATAATAGTGTTCCACCACCAAGTGATGAACCCCAAAAGAAAGTTTCTTTAAAAAGGAGTTTCAAAAAGCAATCAATTTTGTTATAAAAACAAATTTCGGATGAAAAACGTAAATGGGATGACAAAAGCAAAAGTGTTCAGCAGTTTGAGTTTATAAAACAAGGGGTTTTAAATATGTACAAAGGTGTCGTCGACTATGAAAAAGTTTCTAGGGATACCATTTGGAATATTAAACCTAACCCACAAGTAGAAGTCGTCATTCAACAATGCATTGTTCCAACAATTGATGATCTTTCAAAAAATGTGGAAATGTTTTATAATGCTCTCACTGAGGAAATGTTAACTGATTTAAGTTATGTTAAATCTCTTGAAGATGAAGTTGATGTTCTTTAAACTAAATTAAAAACACAAGAACACCAACTTTCTAACGAAATTGATCGACTTTCTAAGGAATACGTTTATGCTGACCATCTAAATGCTATACTTGGTGTGTATACTGATCTTGATCAATATTGTCATGTAGCATGTCTTGTGTCAGAATCGGACGAGAAATGTCGCAATCTTGAAGTAGAGCTTTCGAAACAAATTTAGTCATATAAAAAACTTTCGAAAAAGTTTTTCCCAACTTGAGAAACACTCCATTTCTCTTGAACTTGCTTTACAAAAAGGTGATAAATCTTGTAATCATAAAAAATGTCAAGAAATGGCAGCTTCTTCGTTTCGACAATTAAATGAAAAAGTTTCGAAATAAATGATTTGAAAGCTCAGCTACAAGAAAGGGACATATCCATCAGTGAGTTACAAAAACTCATTGAGAAAATGAAAGGAAAGTCGGATTTGGGTAAACCATCCGTTGTTCGTCAACCGAACGCGGTTAAATACCCTAAATCATATATTTTGGGCAAAACCCCACAGACTTTGCCTAAGCTAGGAACTGATAAGAGCACAAATGTAATAGCACCTGGAATGTATAAGATGAACACTAGGTCCACTCAAAATGGAACAATGCGGTTACCTGAGAATACTAGGAAAACTAATCAACGCGTGTCTTCTTCTACAGGAGTAACTCCCACTACTAGCGTTAGCGGACCACAGCTTAAGAGCACTAGAATTGAAGATAGAGTCATGCCTAACAATAGTCAAGGGAAGAAGAAGGAAGTAGAAGATCACCGTAGGAATTTTAAGTTTTCTAAGAATAAAACGTCTGTAACTGCTTGTAATGACAGTTTAAATGCTAAGACCTCGAATGTTGAAGTTGTTTGTGTTGAATGTGGAAAATATGTTCGTACTTTCAATCATGCTGCTTGTGCTCTTAATCATAATGGCGTGAATACTAGAACTAGGAAGCCTATTCTTGTGCCCACTAGTACTAGAGAACCCACAAGAACTTTGAACCAATCCACTGATCAACCACTTAAGAAACTAAGTGCGTTAGACTCCGCTACTCTGCGTAAACAAAACAGATTAAAGAAGCTATATGAGAAAATGATTAGGACATGTACACGGGGGTAATCGAGATTTACACCACCCGGATACAAATGGGTACCTAAATTAACCACTTTAGTGATTGGGTCTAGGAATATTGACTTTGCATCTAGGCCCACTACTATTTTGGAACCCGTTTCTATGAAGGGCTCCCATTTGTCAAATGCTACATTGTCTTCTAATTCTTCTGCAGCTCGTCGAAATCCTCCTATTCATAATGGACTCCGGGTGTACAAAGCACATGACGGGCAATCCCAAGCTTCTAATTAACTTAGTGGAGAAGTTTCTGGGTACGATACGGTTTGGAAATGATCAGTTTGCACCGATACTCGGATATGGAGACTTGGTTCAAGGGAATATCACTATAAAACGGGTTTATTACATCGAGGGACTGAATCACAATTTATTCTCGGTTGGTCAATTTTGTGATGCGGATTTGGAAGTGGCTTTTCGGAAATCTACTTGCTATGTTAGAGACTATGATGGGAATGACCTTCTTACAGGTTCTCGTGGTTCTGATCTCTACATAGTAACTCTTCAAGACATATCTTCAACAAATCCAATTTGCTTAATGGCTAAAGCTTCATCCTCTCAAGCATGGTTATGGCATCAACGATTGTCACATCTCAACTTTGACACCAACAACTTGCTTTCGAAGAATGATATTGGGACCGGTCTTCCTAAGTTAAAATTCGTCAAAGACCATCTTTGTTCTTCTTTTGAGTTGGGGAAAGCAAAACGGAAGTCTTTCAAAACAAAGACTACCCCAAGCTCAAAAGGACGATTGGAACTTCTACACATGGATTTATGTGGTCCCATGCGTGTAGAGAGTATTAACGGGAAAAAGTATATTCTCGTGATTGTTGATGATTACTCTAGATACACATGGACTTTCTTCTTAAGGTCCAAAGATGAAACACCATAGGTTCTCAAAAACATTCTCAAGATGATACAACGCAATCTTCAAGCTCAAGTCTTAACCTTAAGAATGGATAGGGGTACTGAATTTTTGAACAAGAACTTGCAATCTTACTTTCAAGAAGAAGGCATCGAACATCAAACGTCTATTGCTCGAACACCTGAACAAAACGGCGTTGTCGAAAGGCGGAACCGTACTTTGGTTGAGGCTGCTCGAACAATGCTTTCTACTTCAAAATTACTGCTATTCTTCTGGGCTGAAGCAATTGCAACTGCCTGTTATACTCAGAATCGTTCTCTCGTCATCCCTAGACATGAAAAAGACACCTTACCACATCATCAATGGCAGGATACCTACTGTCAAATTCTTTCACGTATTTGGATCTTTATGCTACATTCTTAAAGACGGTGAGAATCTCGACAAGATGAAAGAAAAATGTGATGCATGTATTTTTGTGGGGTATGCGACATTGTCGAAAGGATATCGGGTCTATAACAAGGGAACAAAGATTATTGTCGAAACAATTCATGTGAACTTTGACGAATTACCACACATGGTACTTGATCACAACAGCTCAAGTCCCGCTCCTCAATGTCCAGCAATGGCACCTACACAAAACAGTGTACGTCCCGTGCAAGAATGTCAACAAAGTACTCCTACAGCAGACTCGACGGATACGACACAAATGAATGAGTTGGTTGATTTGTATGATGCAATGTTTGATGAATATTACTATGGAAACAAAGAAGTTGTGTCAAAGCCTTCCGCTATCAATACTGCTGATGCACCCGAACAAAGTCAACAAGACACCACTGCATCTACTTCAGCAACCGTTGCTCAAGAGACAATTCCAGTGGATACTCAACAAACTCAAGAAACAGTCATACAACCAACATCACCAACCGTTAATGCTGAAGGAGGAAACAATAATCAAGCAGTCGATACACAACCTGACGATGAAGAATTTATCAATCTGTTCGGTACACCAGTACACGAAGTCGCAGAGTCTTCTACTCAACATGTTGATCCATCCAACATGCATACATTCTACCAACCATATCAATCCACTCATCATTGGACACGTGATCATCCATTGGAGCAAGTCATTGGAAATCCTTCATAACCGGTTTGAACACGCAGACAACTCGAAACCGATGGCGATGTGTGTATGTATGCACTCACCTTGAGTTCAACTGTACCTACAAACATCAAACAAGCCATGACTGATCATGCGTGGATTGCATCAATGCAAGACGAAATTCATCAGTTTGAATGCCTAAATGTTTGGGAACTTGTTGACCGACCCTATGGAATGTCAATTTTAGATTTCAAATGGATCTGGAAAAACAAACTGGATGAAGAACAAACCATCATCAAAAACAAATCTCGTCTTGTGGTTAAGGGATACCGTCAGCAAGAAGGCATAGACTACGATGAATCATTCGTTCTAGTCGCTCGTTTGGAAGCAGTCAGGATATTCCTTGCTTATGCTGCACATAAGGGCTTCACGATTTTTCAGATGGACGTTAAAACTGCTTTTCTCAACGGTCATTTGAAGGAAGAAGTGTATGTGAATCAGCCAGAAGGATTCATCGATCCTCATCATACTGACAAAGTCTATCGTCTCAAGAAGGCTGTATATGGACTTAAACAAGCTCCAAGGGCATGGTACGAAGAACTTTCAAACTTCTTGGTGTCCAAAGGATTCTCCAAAGGTTCTATTAATCCTACTCTCTTTACTAATAAATATGAGGATGACATACTGCTGGTGCAAGTTTATGTTGATGACATTATTTTTGGTTCTACGAACCCAAAACTTTCAAAATGTTTTGAAAAATTAATGCACAGAAGATTTGAAATGTCAATGATGGGGGAGCTAAAATTCTTTTTATGCCTCCAGATTCATCAATCCCCACGTTGTATCTTCATTAACCAAGCTAAGTATGCTCAAGAGATACTTAAAAAGCATGGTATGACCTCATGTGCTAGCATTGGTACACCATTGTCGACCAAATCCCTAGACGCTGACTTGTACTCATATCCCGTAGATCAAACACGATATCGCAGTATGATCAGGTCACTTATGTACCTCACAGCCAGCAGGCCTGATATTCATCATGCCACATGCTATTGTGCATGATATCAAGCCAGACCTACTCAAAAGCACCTCAAAGAGGTTAAACGGATCTTTTGGTACCTTAAGAATACCATTCACATGGGACTCTGGTATCCGAAGGGAACCGGTTTTCATCTAACAGCCTTTTCAGATTCTGATCACGCATGTTGCCTTGATAGTCGAAAAAGCACTTCTGGTAGCGTACAATTTCTAGGGGAAGACAAGCTTGTGAGTTGGTCGTCAAAGAAGTAGGATTGCACTTCGCTCTCATCAGCTGAAGCAGAATATGTGGCTCTATCCGCGTGTTGTGCTCAAGTCCTCTGGATGAGAACTCAACTCACGGATTATGGCTTCCAGTTTGATAAAATACCTATGTATTGTGACTCAAAGTCGGCCATAGCCATCTCTTGCAATCCGGTTCAGCACTCCCGTACCAAGCACATCGCAGTCAGATATCACTTCATCAAGGAACAAGTGGAACGTGGTATCTTGGAATTATACTTTGTCAAAACTGAGTACCAGATAGCAGACTTGTTTACTAAAGCCCTATCTCAAAATAGGTTTCAGTAGCTCGTTGACCGTCTTGGTATGAAGTATATGACTCCAGAAGACTTGGAGGTTTTGGCAAATGAAGCTGCTTGATATTCTCTCATGATGACTTCTAAGCGCATCACAGCTTAGGACTCGGACCTCAAATAAGGAAAGTTTATCTCGGACGATAACTTATCCTTCTCAACGAGAAATTCATATTTCTCGGTCATGAGCTTCTCACAAAAACATTCAAAGTTTTTAAGTTCATGAAAAAAGATTTCTAAGTAAATGTCAGCTTAGACCTCGAACTTCAACTTAAGGAAAGCTTATCACGGATGATAACTTATCCTCCACAACGGGAAATTTATTTTTCTCGGTCATGAGCAAGTCACAAAATAATCAAAGTTTTGAGCTCATGAAAAACTGACCCGATAGGGACGTGTACGTTTCAGTGCGCTTTCCCTATGCAATAGAAGAGAAGTCTTCTATCCTGATTATTTTAAAACCGTTGACCACAATTTTTCAAGAATTTCTCAAAAGGTTTTTCTAAATCTTTCAAAATTGTGTGTTCAACACTCCCTTCCTCATATGTGGTTTTTATATCTCAAAATTGTCATATGTTATTTTGATCAATTTTTGAGGGGGTGCGTTTTAAAATCAAGCCTTTAATGTTGTTGGGGACATCTCAAAAAATTCCATATTTTATGTATCCAACACATTCCGAAAATGATATGAAATTGTCAAATGTAATATATTATATCGGAAAAGGCATTTCAACTCCGTACCTCAACATATTTTGTTGTGTTGTTTTTTCTAAAACTTTGTCAAATTTTGTCTCAAGACACACATATATTGTTGAGGGGGAGCGACCCGACTGGATATGTTCCATAATTCATGTGTGCACACATGTTTCTCTCCCAATCGGTTTTTAGAAAATGTCATATTTTAATCAATTGGTATCTCTAATATTATGTTTTTATATTAGAGATGGGGGGAGAAAATGTGATTAAAATGTAATATATCGCAACATGTGATCTTAAAGACTCAAGTGCAACTCTTTCCTTCACATGCTAAACTATTTCGTATATCGATGCATGTGTGTAGGGGGAGATTTTCGAAAATATAAAACTTTCAAAGTGTTAAAAGTTTTGATTTTTATCAAGCACTTTGAATGGTTTTCAATAGTTTTATGGTTACGATCTTTACCCAAAACAACCTACTATCCACGACGAAACGATGGAGTCAAAAGGTGGTTTAGGATAGAAAACTAAGTCCTATGATCCAACCAGAACCGGAGGGATCTACCCAAGGACATTCCATAGCTAGAAATAGTTGTCCTTAGGAAAGATGGAGTGGAATGAAGCTGAATGTGGACCAATTACTTAAGTTAGCACTAGAACAATCACAACAAGGTGCTAATGATGACGTATTGGTAAGCATTGAAGGAGTTGAATATTCTATGCAACTTAGGTAGAAACCGGGTTAACACATCTTTTGAAGACATGTGTCAAGGACCCAGTGATGCGATGCACAACCCTTCCCCAGCCATTAGAGTTTCTCTCAAAATAAAATTGTCTCATTGTCACGGAGATCAACACGTATCTATTGACTTTCTCACTCCGAGTCAGTTAATATTGAAAAGTTGGCAGTCTGCTCCAGCCTCCGATTACCAAAATGCACTTATTGAGTCTAGAGCCAAACGAGATCTATCTATCATCTCATTAGGACACAATCGAGTCCTACGCATTATCCTTGTGATATTGCCAGAACATCTGAGTGATACGATTCACAATAAAGATGGAAATTCTGCTTGAGCCAGCATCAAACAAGCTCATGGTAGGTAACTTGTGCGATTCTATACGAATCAAACTTGTGAGAACTGGAAAGCAACTAAGTTTGGATTCTTAAATTAATTCAAACTTGATTCCAGGTTTCTTCGCAATATCCGTGTGATCTTGTCAGAACATTCAGAGTGACACTCTTTAGTGTTCACAGCGACGAATGGAAATCCTTCCAGTATCAACATCAAACAGCACTGCGGTAGGTAACATGCAAGATTCTTATGAATCAAGCTTGTGGCAAACTGGAAAGCAACAATGGTGCGATTCTTTTAGAATCAAACTTGTTCCAGGAACTCTGAATTGACGACTCTAATCAAACGGATAACCGTATCCATTTTGATACACTCTTTACGTTCGCAGTCTGCTTTAAGACGGTCGAGTAAAGAGAACTGGCTATTGCCGCCGGGAAACCCTGTCAAGGAGGTTCTTAATCGAATCTACCTAATCACAGGTACGGTATTTAATACCATTTAACGGTCTTCACCGACCGGAGGTAAAATGCTACCGAGTTAGGGTGAAATGTTAAAAGCCATTTCATCCGTGTCTATATATGTTGCTGCATATCAAGAAGGTGGCGTAGCTGTGTACTAACCGATGTCGATTCAAAAGTCACAAGAGCATAAGATGGAGATAATCAAGATACCTAAGAATGTAAGAATGTAATGGGTCATCTTACTCACAAGGAGCACAGATGAAGATCTCAAGCACTCAAAGTCAAATGACAAAGGCTCAAGATAAAGATCACGAAAGCATGAAGGAACAAAGCTGTTACAAACAAGATCAAGACCAAGATACAAGACCAAAGCAGGAAGATCTCCTCTACAAGAATGTATTCACTCAATCATCTTATGCTTTTTAAGCTTTTTAAGATGACCGATACATTGGGGGAGATTGTTAGCCCTATATTTTATATAGTCGAACAAGAATGTAATAGGTCATCTTAGTCATTAAAGGTCTTGTATTGTAATAGGTTAGTCAGGAAAACCGGGCTTGGACTTTAAGCTAATATTGTATAAGTTAGGGGCGTAAGCCCAAGACAAAGCCAAGCCCGGCCCAAGTCACTTAAACCCAAGGCCCAAAAGCCAAGGGTATATATACCCTCTTCCATGTGTGGAAGATGGTGTTGGTTCACTTTTAGTTTCTCTCTCTAGTAAAAGTCTAAACCTTCCAATTCTCTCTCTTTTCTCTCTCTACTTTCTTCTCTTTCTATCTCTAAATATCAACTAAATCTTGTGTTATGGATTGAAATGGGAATAACACCCTTCGTTGGACGACCTCGACCAAGTCACCTTCCCTAATTATAATTAACATTGAGGGATCGAGTCGAGCTCATGACTCGGTAATAAAAAACGAGGTGCCTCGTAGGGGAGATCCCATGCTTATCATTGTATATATTATCGCTTTCTAATGTAGTTAATGAGAGGGGATTTGTGCCCTTCCAACTCGTTGTCTCGTGGTTGTTTGTGAATGTGTTATCTAGATCATCATCATCGCCACGATTAAGACTCTCGTGTTCGTTTACGCGAGCCTCGATCGTTTGCTTGAAGAGTTTTTCACGAATCCATGACATATCCTTTATTGTTCTAACAATTATCTTTTAGCATAATTCATAAACGGCTTTAGATATATTGTTGATCACCCTTTCCATGCTAGATACTAAGCATTCGACTCTTCGTCTCTGTTATGGGGGTGCTCCACCTTTAGACTAAAAACATTGAGGACAATGTTTAGTTTTAGTATGGGGGTGAATAGATACTTGCCTTGCTACGCCCTCACGTTTTCCAACTTTCAACGCTTTGTTTTGTTTTGTTGCTAATAAGGCTAAAAATGGCCCAATTTTAAAAAAAAAATTACTTAGTTTTCATAAGTGTTTTTAAGACACGAATGTATATTTTCCGATGGGTAGAATAAGAGTTAAAGTTTTACTTGATGGGCATTTGGAGCCCTTTACATTCCTTAACCCGCTTGAATCAAGTTTTGCTAGACTTTTATATAGGAAACTTTAAAACGCAAAAGTCTTAGCTCATACGGGTTAAAAACAAGAACTTTTCGCAAGTTCCTATAATTGATCCTAGAAAGTCACTTATCAAGGGAACTTTAAAATGCATTCTCTAAACTTGAAAAAGTCTAAGAATGTGCAAGATCCTATAGGTGACTTGAAAACCCAAAACTTCGATTTGATATAATCTTAATGAATCTAATCCAAATTTGGCTTAATTTTGACTGGCATGGCTAAGTATTCACGAGTCTCTTTAATTAGAGGTCTTTAAATAGTGAAGAACGAGAAGTGATAGAGTTAGACAAGTTATCATGCTAAATGTAGAACATAAAAATGTTCTTACCAAAACTCATATGTTTTTAATTGTGGCTTTTTCTCCCATAAGATCAATGCATTAGGAACAAATTAATTGCAATAAGTAAGGTCGTATGATTTGAAAGGTTACTTAGCTTCTAGCCCAAGATCGTTTAAAAGTTGCTCGGGGTTGAATAGAGTTCATAGCCAAGGCATAACTTAGTGAAGAGGGACGTGACGATTGGTGAAGATCCAAAAAGGCCCTAACAAGGCATCAGGAGCTCTATTTTGTTGCTAAAGATCCAAGATGATGTGAAGAATCATTATTCCAAAATCAATATGAAGGATCAAGACACACGACGAAAAGCAATTACTCCCCTAAAGATCATGGAGAAAGTCTATCCAAAAAGACCCTTATAAGGTATGAGGATAAATATATCCAAGTCTTAAAAGGAGGCGAATCATTGTATATCAAAATCCAAAATAAAGATTGAAGAAAAATGATAAAGTCGTGGTCCAAGTATGAAGAATCTCTCAAAAACGTCAAGTGAAGAAATTCCAAAATATGAAGAGAAGACCATAATTTCAAGAACGTCTTCTGAAGATTCGAAGTATGAAGTACATGCCAAATATCGGTCTGAGAAAGGTCTCAAATCGTGAAACGAGTTATGCCAAGATATGAACTTAAGGAGATACACGAGAAGTCGTTTTAAAAGATTTTGTCCTTTAGCTAACTATCGATTAAATCGTGCTACTTTATTTTCGGACTAATAAATACTCAAATAAGTCAATATGAATCACTTGTGATCCTTGACAAATAGTTAAAAAAAATCTAGAAACCCTTTCTTTTCTTAATAACTAGGATTCCGGGGAGAAAAAGTATTACACAATTTGGACGTATGAGTAGTGTTAGCATTGTGACTTGTACCAACAATGATCTCGTTTGTGCACTTAGCATGGAATGTATGACAATCAAGGATGACGAACTTTACTCTATGAGACAATCACTTGTTTCTATTCATTGACCCTAAAAGTCATATTCGTGATGAAAAACATACATTATGTCTTTTACACATATTCGTAGTATTGTAGCAAGTTTTACTTTTCGAAAAAGGTAATAAAATTGAATTCTGGAGAAGCTAAGATACTTTATTCTAGAATTACGTGAGGGCACGGCAATGGTTTAGTATGGGGAGTGATGAGATGGCATTTATACATGATCTCATCGTTCTTTTCGAGCTTTAAATGCATAAATGTCATCAAAATACCATATATATGCTTGTGTTTGTTTACTTGTGTATTTTAGGTATGGATATCTTGAAAAACACAAAAGATCACAAGAAACAAGGAAAAACGAACACGAGAAACGAAGCCGCACAATGAACCGGGCCCTAGTTATGGATTTATCAAAGAAAAACCCTTGAAGACTTGAAGATGAACAAGAATGATCCCTCATTTAGGAAGAAATAATACTTAATACCCTTGTATATTCATGATTACAAGTTTGGTCCCTTAAGTTTGTCAAAATTACAAAATGGTCCCTCAACTTTGAAGATTTGGCAAGATTAGTCCCTCAAGAATTCAAAAATGTCAAAAATGGTCCTTCATGCAGTCAAACATCCATTGAAGACCTTCAAAGATGAAAATTGTCCAAGATCAGCCCTTGAAATATTCAAAATTGGCAAAACAAACCCTTAAAACCTTTACACCAAAGTTTTGGGGCAAAAGTGTGAAAAGAGGAAGTTTAATAACAAAGGAATGGAGTTTTATGGGCTGAAAAACATTGTTTACATGTTTTCCCAAAGAACAAGGGTTACTTTTGCCATTCTGAAACTTTCAAAAAGAAATTGCGCCAAACAACTTGCAACTCCACAAAAACGAATCAAAGGTTTTACTATTCACCGTATGAAACCCAGTTTTACCTTTTACATATCAAAGGGTAAATCACAATTAGAACTTCCCATGTGTGATTCAACTTAAACCAAATCATTCCATAGCCTCACAACTATACTCCATCACTCAATGGTCCCCACCATTCAAACCGTCCACCAATGAAAACCTTACTTCCTCTCCAAGGAATGCCACATGGCAAGATCAACGTTTTACACTCTTTACTTGTCCCCAAAGCCAAAAGGAACGTCTACGATCAAATAGGACAGCTCATTTCACCTCAAGCATCTAGAAGACTCGAAGGGAATTTTAGGGACTTCTTAGCTAGGGTTTTCATTGTAATCTCAGCCCTTGTGGCCTATATATGGACTCCTCAACATGTGAGAGAGCCTTGTTCCAGTTTTACTCTTTAAACATTGTAATTCCTTTTTAAAATTTATAAAAGTTTGGTAATTTTAAGAATTTGTAATTCCTTTTTATGTTTTTAAAAGTTGGTATTGTTTAAGAGTGATTTTGAGTTCCATTTGATGTTATAAAGGTGTTTTGATCTTTTGGTTGAAGCATGTTTATGTTTGATAAGGTTTTCAAGTTTGAAAAAGTTGAAAATCCTTGGTTCTGTTTTGCTTATTATACCTGTTCTAACCCCAACCAAAAGCTATAAGCCCTTGCAAAATTGTTGACACCAAGCTAGTGAAGGTTTATCAACCTTTGGTTGGACTGTTTGTTGCCTTGTGTTGAAGATCATACATATCAAGGTCTGGTTCTACTTTGAACCATCAGCAGACCTTGATCCTTCTTGTTTCAAGGACCTTGGTCACTCTCTATCTGTTGAGAGTAGTCTAATGAGCATATTATATCTCCTTAGGAAGTTGTGGGGGATGGGTATTGGCTCTATTTCAGTTTCCTCTAAAAAATATCTTGTTTATGTCTGTTATGAACTTTACCATGTGATTTGGTGTTCTTGTGTTTGTGCTTTGTGTTTTATTGTTTGAATCTGTTAGTTATCACCTAGGTAAGATATTTGAATCATAAAATCAATAGGTTGTGTGTAAAAATAAAAGGTTTGTTTGAAAAGGGGCTAAAACAAGGTTGTTTGGTTTTTGGGATCAAAAGGCCTTATGGCCTTATGCCCTTGGTTCTTTGGGTTTGGACGCTCTAAACAAGTCATGTGTCACTGGTTTTAGTCATTGGTTAAGTTTCAAAAGGTTGGAAAAGGTTGCTAAGTTTTAGAAAAATCTAAAATTATCACTTTGAAATTGGTCAAACACATCAGATCCAATAAAATCTTTGTTTTTGGATCTAGGGTCTAAAATTTGGTTTGGGAAGAGTTTAGGTGATAAGCTATCTGTGCAATATCTGTTTGTTGATTTTGGTGGCTTATTGTGGGTGCTAGAGCTTATCAAAGTTGGCTGAAGTGGTCATTTGCATCAACAAAGTGACCAGCTCATTTTGGGTTTACATTTACTATTCTAGTGTATGCCTTTGTGTTTAACTACTTGAACCTTGTTATTTTGCTGCTTGTGAGTGCTTCTTGTTATTTGGTTTGCTTATTTGCTGGCTTATAAGCCAACTGGCTTATTGGCTTAATTTTGCCAAAATATGTCAAGTATTGGCTAACTGGCCACTTGATTCACAAGGGCTCAGCCTTGAGTTCTTCACAAAAGTTGCTTAAAACAAGCTTATAATCAATCCCTGGTCATTTGGTAACATTTGGTGGACTTTGACTTTTGGTTAAATAAGCACAATTTGGCTTATTTTTCAGAACAGCTTATTGGTACAAACAACAACTTGGTTTTCGTTATAAGTGTCATTTTTCTCAGCTTTATATCATATTTGAGAAGTTACAAGTCTTTTGGTTAAGCTTTTGCTAGAACCTAGCTTATTTGGCTTTTTCAGCCAGCTTATTGGCTTCTACAGCTTATTCTACTTGACTTTTTGTGATTTTTCTTGTTGATTATTCTTAGTTAAGCTATTTGTGAGCTTTTGCAAAAAGAATCAGCTTTTGAAACCCTCTAGAACTCAAACCCAACTATTTTGTCGTTTAGTGAAAAAGTTCCTTTTAAAGTTTTGGCTTATTGCTTGAGCTTTTTCAAAATTTCTTTCTACAGATTGGTTTAGAATCTCAATAAGATGTTGTGTGTTCAATTAGAGCTTATAACATTGGCATATAGCTTAATGGGCTTATTGGCCCATTAAGAATAAGCTGTTGACTTATTAAGCTGTGATAAGTATATTTTCACTTTTGGGCCTTTAAACTTTTATGCTTAAAATTGAATTTTGAGTCAGACTGGTGATTTTCAGCTTATTTGGTTGAGTTTGATTTATTGGGCCAAAAAGCCCAATAAGGTGGTCTGTTTTTGTTTTTAGCCCATTTTGGGGCCCAATAGGGGTATTTTGCTAATTTCACTTTCATTTTCTGTTTATTTATGTTAAAATAAACTAGTTTGCAAGTTTTTAGAAATTTTTATGATTTTTGGATTTTTAATATTATTTTATTATTATTTTATTATTAAAAATTGTTTTTAGGGTAAAAATAGTATTTTTGCAACTTTTACATTTTTATTAAGTTAAATACATTAAGTTAAGATTTTTAAAATTCTTAGATTATTTTTCTTATAATTTTATTAATTTTTAGGATTATTTTAATATTTTAATAGTTTTTAATCATTTAAAAATAGTTTTTATTAGTTTTAAATTTTATAAAAGTAGTTTTTAGTTTATTTAAGTCATTTTAGAGTTTTACAAATTGAAAATCCTAATTTGAGCTTTTTATTAATTATTTTTATTTTTACGGTTTTAATTAGCATTTAAAAATTAATATTTAATTAATTAAAAGGTTTGAAAAAGTTTTGATCATTTGTAAACTCTTATTTCATTTTTAGCTATTTTTGGTAATTTGTTTGGGATTTCGTAGAATAAATTTTTATTTTGTCAAGTTTTACGGTTTTTCGTTTCGTCGTTGTAGTATAATTTTAATGTATCCGTCATTCTAATTTCTCATCTTTTCTTTCTCTAAAATTTATCCAAAATCATTCTCAAGTTATTCACACACATATACCTCCTTGGGAAACGAACTTATTTGGGTCATTAATGCTTGATTTTAATTAATTGACACTTAATACTTATCGCTTTTACCTTTTTTTCCTAAAAAAGTGTAAATTTACCGCAATCACATAGCATGAAATTTAACGAAGTTATTTGAATTTAAAAGAAATAAAAATAGATATAAACACATGAGCATCAATATAAGTAGTAAAGAAAGTAACATAAACCATAAAAACAGTCAAATAAGCAATTTAAGCCACAAAGTCAAATAAGCAGTTTTAAGAGGTAAAAAGGTAAGAAAAGGGATAAAATAAGCTCATATTGAGTCAACTAACATGCTAGCTGACTAATCTTGCTATGAGCTTATCTAAAACCCTTTTTTAGCTTATTCCTCCTCAATAATCAACTTATAAACATAGCTTATCACAACCTTATTTTACCATCTATAGAAACATCAACATTTTGAAACCAAACTTCTCCTTTCTTGTGTGATCTTGAAACAAGTAACAAGCAAGGAAACCAACAAGAGCAATAAGCTCTAAAACCACAGCTTATTTTCCAGATAAGGTGTGGGTTTTAGCATATGCTACAGAGAAAAAACCAAAAACTTTATTTTTCCAAAAGAATTTGGAAATATAACTTTGCAAGTAAGTAAATTAGGAATCAAATTAAAAATAAAACCTTAGCAACCAACTTATAGCTTATTTATCAAATAAGCTATAAGCTGCTAAACCAAAATGGATCTCATAAAAACAGAGTTTGATTTTTTAAATAATACTTGAAAATAAATTTTGCTATATAATAAACTTTGACACAAATTAATACTATAGAAAAAATAAATTGCAACTAACATAAAAGGAACTCAATCTTCATTTCATAAAATTCGTCTGAAAATTCCAAACTATGAAAAGAAAAATTGGAAAAAAGTGAGCTGCTACAACTACTATCCTAGTTATACTAACACATGAGGTAAACCCTAAACCTAAATGTTTTCTTCCAATTCTGCGCTTGGATATGCTAAAGCATATTCTTCAAATTTGAATAGCTTCTTGAAGGATCTATGTGATTACCAGAGTGTTGATGTGATCTTGGTCGTTTAAAAGATGTAGAGAACACGCCATAAAATCCTAGACAGCCATTGGTCTTCATCCTCTATCAAAAGGTGGTATCCCGTGACTTGTTGTTGGCTTGTGAGAACACATTGTTGATGAGGTGGACGATTTACCAAGTGGGTTGTAATGTATATGAGCTAAATAACAAAACCCCTCAATTAATTTTAATAAACCCCTTGATACTAATTTAATTAAATCCGGAGTTATGCTAGGGTTCTTACCGGATTAGTAGATGGGATCGATCCATTTTGGGTAAAAACACGTGTTTCCCACCAAGTTAAACTAATTAAATAAGTTTTAACTTTAGGATATGGCAATAGTAGTCCTTTACTTTTTATCAGCTTCAAATAACTTTCAAATTTGCCCAATTTAATCCCTCTATATTTATAATAGGCTGAAATAACTTTAGGTTATTGGCACTTTTGGCCCCTCTAGCTTTTAACATTCTTTTAAGGTTATGAACCTTCTTTTAACTTTCTAAAATGACAACTTAAGTCCTTATACTTTATAAACACAATACCAAGGACTATAAGTGTAATAGTTCTAAACTTTAGTGACCCTTTGTATAATATAGGATATCTCAAGGGTATAAAGTGTAAACTTAGGAAAGTTGAGGGGTATATTGGTAATTTCACATATCTTCAAAGGAAATTTGGTAATTTGAGATCTTGAAGGTTTCAAAACCCATAAAATGACATCCGGATTTGGTTTTCTTGTACATCTTAGTTCCTCATGTCAGTTTTGTATTGTTCTTGGTATTTCTTTGTAATTTCTCGGTATCCTTGTCTGCACATGTACAAACAAGAAAACAAGCATATATTGTGCATTTTTATGATATTTTACTCATTTTAAGCCCGTTTTACGAGAAAATATGATGTGTAATTAGAGTCACATCATAGATTCACTTTCTTTCCCTCTTGATCAGATATAGAGCATTCTAATAGGTGATAATGACAATATCCATGGACTATTTCAATTTCAAACGTGTAGTGTCCTAGCTACAGCATATGATGTAATTAACTGTTTCAAAGGATTTAACAATCATCTTAGAAACGAGCTCAATTCCACAGACTACACATGATATAGGGCCTACTTGTCGTATGGTTGCAAACTATGTATATCATACTCTATACTTTACATATCGACTAACTCACCTATGTGAGTCAAGTATCTGAGATCATGAAACTTTGAGAGGTTGAAAGAAGAGAAGCACATAGAACGAACAAGAATCAAGGGAAGGATGCTAAAACGAAGTAAGCATATAGTCAAGAAAATATCAAAAGAATGATCATAGGGCGTATGGACAGAAGAAAGTGTACCTTGGCTGCAAATCCCTAGTCTTCTAAGAACCAATGACCCATCATTCAATCTTGATATTATCATCCTATGACGTTAAAGATCAAAGGAGATGATTCTTCAACAAGTGTAATTGACTCATGATCACCAATCCATAATCAAGTCAATCACTAGTCTTCATGAGTACCTACACCAAAGAAAGATGCAATCAGTAGATACATTTAAATAGTAGATCTAGAATGCATAAAGACTTCTAGAGAGATCATAATGAAGATAAATTGATATAGCATCAAATTTTATGAAATGATTTTTTGACAAAAAAGGAAACTTTAGTGGAACCAACCCTTCTATGTAATAGAGACCATAGATCGATCCAAGCTTTAAAGCAAGATATACTTCAAAGATCTCAAATAACCTGGCTCTGATACCAGTTATAGAAACTGTAAAGGGGTGGGTTGAATAGTTTCCCTATTAAAAATATGTTCATCATTAGGAGTGACTAGTATTTGAAAACTTGTTTCATAATAGTTAGACCAATTTACCAATGTTTCAAAAGCGTTTTCTATATCAAGAGATCATGGTTTATAGTGGTTCCGAAACGAAGCTCTCTCTTCGTTCCTACTCCACTCCTCAAGTACACATACTCTAGATTTTCACTATATCCACATCCTCTATTCTTGGCAGAAAAAACCCTACATCGTCGCTTACACCAATTACCGACACTAAGCTAAATGTCGAGTTCTAATCTTAGCTATAACCAATCTACACTCATCGCCCGTTTCCATTTACTGATACATGATAGATGTCAAGTTCTAATCTTAGCTAGAACTAATCTACAATCATCTCTCACACTCACATAACTTTAAATCTAAGTGAACACTAACACACTCATACATACACTTACATCACTCTGAAGCTAAGTGAGTTACACACAAGACACTAACACTTAAATCACTTTAGAGCTAAGTGAGAACTAACACATACAACACTCATACCCAAATCACTTTAGAGCTAAGTGAGAACTAACGCACAACACTTATCCAAGTCTACACATATACCTTGGATCTATACAAAATTCAAATAAATAAATGTGATGAACATGACTAGATCTATAGAAGAAGGATCTTCATCATGGCTTCATCTTTTAACACATCACAAGTGTGTGAGTGATCTTCTCTTTAGACATATGAAGAAGGGGATCAAGGAGATAATCATGGAAAAATGTAAAATGATCCACTATTTATAGTGACAAGGATCCAACAGCTAGTCTGACCACAACTCATTATTGTTCCCACGGTTCATTATATATAAATGAACCGCAAGTACCTATAAGTAACCGTGAGCTCTAGACAATGCTCCTTTTTATCCTGAAGTGGGGAAAGTCCATTTGGTGAGGTTTATACCTCACAAGATATCAAGTATCACTTTGGAATATCCTAAATTCAAACTTTCCATTTTCCATTAAACATTTTCTAAAAAAGAAATTATATTTGAAAATGTTTAGTCACAATGAACTAAATGTGAGTATTAAGGTTAATCACTTTTAATGATCACTAGACATGTTTAAGATATGTTTATGTAAGACTTTAATGATTGTTATCTAAATGATAGTGTTCGTAAATAATTCGTCTTGTGGTTATCTTTAACAATAAATGTTTTTACACTTTGTCGTGATCAAAACTAAGAAAGATTAGTTATCACAAATAATATTTTAGACATCAGTTACATTAACAGTTTATCTTAAGTGTAGGGGATACTTTTATCGAAGTAACCGTGGTTGGACCATTTCTTTTGTCTTCATATAAATGGAAAAATTAAAAAGTTGACATTTTTCAAATTGCTGATTTATTTTGGCCCCCAAAAGAAATTTCTTGTTTTGTATATATTTTCAAGTTCTTTAAAAATAAATGAAAAAAGAAAAAATATAATAAAGGATATGGTTTTGTTTTGTTTTTAAGTGTCTAATATATTATGCCTATCAATAATATATTGACTCAACTCGAGTTTCCTTATTCAAGCTTACTCTAGCTAGTATCCTTAACCATGTAAATCGTTAGTTCGATTTATTAGACTAGGCATTCACGAGTCTCATTATTTGATACTTTAAATTGTGAAGAACGAGAAATGATAGAGTTTTGAGTAAGTGTAAAGGGGTTTGATAAACTTCATATCAATTATTTGTGGCTATTTTACTCCCATAAAATTGTTTCACCAATGAATTTAAAGGCATATAAATAATCAAGTACGTCTTTTCTCAGTTTTTAATCTCTTTTCTATTTTTTATTAATCATTTGTAATTAATATGAGTACATGTTGAAGTTTTGAGTTGGCCATGTTTTACATGTTAAATTTAAATCGTGTTTAATAAGTGGCGTGAGAGTTAATTTATTATTCAATAAGTCCAAAAGGACAAATGTTTGCTCAATAAGTCCAAAAGGATAAATGTGAAGTGTAAGATTCTTAATATGTTCTCCCTACAAGGTTGCGGGAGCATGATATTAACTTCTCCAATCCAATATTTCCTACCAGGTTGCGGGATTAAGAAACCAAGGTCATAATAAAACACTCCAAAAGGATGTAAAAGAGACAAAGGTTATGATTTATTGCGTGAATTGTTTATTGCGTGCATAACCACTTATTAAGAAAGATCTAAATTTGATGTGTAAAAGGTGACCACTTGAAACTCTAATGTGTACTTGTATTGATTTAAGAGTGTGGCACCCCCATTTTTACCTTCACGCAGCGGAACATAATTTTTAGGGTATTACTTCATGGAATAACTGTCACAGTAATAGAAAACAACTCAAAAGCATGTTTCAATAAACTTACTTATTTATTATCAATTATCATTCAAAATCAGAGATTTTAGATAAATCAACTATACATACTTTGTACATCACAAGTTCCCAAGATCTAGTAGATAGGTTTGAACGATTAATATTTCAAGTCTATATCTCTCCACATAATCCTTATGCTGCTTCATGCTCTCAACCATCAATACCTGAGATATATGCTTAAAATCAACACAATGGTTGAGTGAATTTATAGGTTTATAAATCATTTTGAATACAATATCCATTTTCTTGAGCTATGTTGTTATTCGCCCACAAAACAAATTAATGTATTATTGCGCTAAGCTTATGATACCGAGGTTAGATATATCAGAAATCTTCAATTTGCCCTTATGCAGGAAGTCTGCCAAACTATCCTGGTTTTGTAAAATAAAGTATGCTTGTTTGACCACTAAGGTTCTAGCAAGTGCGACTTGCCCAAACAAAGGATGTCAGTCCTCAAATAGTACTATTTACGATATTAGTACTCATTTTCTATGAAATGATTAGCGGTGCATAATTAAAAATGGACTTTAAGGCAGTACTAAACATAGTGTCAATAAGCATATCTAGGAAGCATACCAAAAATACTTTTATTACAGTTTAACATATGTCCCCCTCACGGGTTTTCAAATAATTTACAATGTCGAGTTTAGTGAGGCTATGAACTCACGTTATGTCCAAAGATTCCGAATCTGGTCAGATTATATTTCAATCACAACTTGACTGATTAGTCTTACCGACCTGGATTAAAACATTTTGTGTAGTATCAAGTTTTGACCTTGAGTTCAATATTTTAAGTATGAGTTATGTATTCTTTGTTTTATAAATTCTTATAATTATAGCATCATTGTTCGGGCCATCATACTCAGAAACTATTCTATAAACGTTTGAGGAGCGAGGGCAGTTTAAATCGTAAACATAACCACTCAGTCAAGACGTAATATCAAGATGAAACATCTTTGTACAAAGTTCCTTACTACATCATAGATTATATCTTTTTGTAATTTCTTCCAAAGTTAGTATATTATTTCATTATTACATTTTACATCCTTTAGTTTCAAAAGTGGCAAAAATGGTCCTTTTACTTTATATAACTTTATAAAATAGGTTTCATTGTATGATCATCCATATATTTTCATAAATGACAAAATGATCCTTAAAGTTTACAATTTTGGAATATCTACATTTTCAACCCATAAAGTTATAAGTTTCGGACGTTTACACTTTTAACCCTTAAAGTATATAGTTTTAATGTTTACATTATCAACCGTCAAGTATTAACCTTGGGGTTTCAAACTTTGAAAAATCAGTATCTATAGTTTTAAATTTGATAAAATTAAAGTTTTGGCCCAAAATGTTTATTGTTTAAAAAATGACAGTTTTAGTCCCCTAGACTTATTTAAAATTACATAACAAGATCGAATTTATACAAAAAGATTTAGGAACTTAAAACAAAGTTTATAAACACATTTATAAGAATAATAAAACTATTTTTCCATATTTATAGCTTTTGAAATGTATGTTAACGCATTATTTTATGCAAATTACAAAACTAGGGTTTTATTACATCTTTAGCTTATAACTTCTATTTTAAATGATCATATGAACTAAGGCTTACTAAAATAGATAATTAAAATCTTATTATCATTATAACAAGTCTTATAAAAGTATTAGAACAATATCTAAGCGTATAATAACATAGTTATTACCTAGGTAGCTCTAGAATGACTTTTAGGGCTCTTTATGAACTTCTTTTTGCTTCTAAAGGTTCAAGAACTTCAATGGCTACTTCTTAGACCTGGTTTCAGGTATCTATGCTTCCTTAGAACTTTGATATAAGTGTAATATCAGAATGTATGGGTATTGAGTTAAAAAGTTGGGGATGAAGAAAAATGTATGCATTTCACCACTATTTATACCCAAATGAAGCCTAGGTGTCTTAGGTCTAGCTTAGAAACGTGATAGGGACTTAAAGTGATGATACATGAAGGCTAGTGATGATTCATGGAAGCTATAGATGAAGTTATCTAAGGTTTATTGCTAATAACATGTAACGGAATATATACATAAGAATGGTGAATCCTTGCCTACAAGGAGGTGATCTAGCGGCTTATAGGGCTTCTAAAAGAACAAAATATCATAAAAATATCTTATTTTAAACTTCGTATAGGAGGGAAAGAGTTTAAACTTGGTTTTGGAGGAAAAAACTAAACCGGGTCCTAGATTAGGGCTTGTAACTTTGTGATTTGGGAATTCTTGTAATTAAGGGTTTAGGAATGTTGTTAGTGATGCATTAAGTTGTAATTAGGGTTTAAATAATGTAATTAGGAAGTTTGGGTACTTGGATTGAAGTTTAACAAAGGTTTGAAGTGAAATTGGGAAGAAAACCTAGTCGAATTAGGGTTTCTAATGATCTAGGGTTTAATCTTTGTTAAAATGACTATTCTTACTTTAGCTAATGACGTAAACTCAATTTATACATCCTAAATTATATCTAAAGTGTTCATTCAGTTCCTACACTTTGTTTACTAAGTTATTCGAAGTAAAAATGTATATAGGGTAAAAATACCTATTTTGACCTAATTTATAAGTCATGCATTAAAATTTTGTACCTTATGCTTTAGGGTAATTATACCTTGTCTTAAGATAATGTTAAAACCCGAATTTAATGCTATTAAAGTTTGTACATTTGTCCTAAAATATTACACACTGATTTCTAAGTGAAATGGTTAATATAGGAGTTTTTAGGTTACTATGCCTAAATGACTTGTACCTTGGGTTATTTGTGTTCACATCATAGTCTTTGCTTATTATAGGGCTTATAAATTGTGTTTAAGGTTTCTAAAAAGTCTATACACTTAGTTTAATAAGTTATCTGGGTTAATCATATCCTAGGAGGTAATAGGTTTAATTAGAATCATATGCTTTGAAAACTTGTACTTTGTGCTTTAGTTATTTATACATTGAATTGAAGTGAAAATATATTCTTAGTATGATACTTAGTTGAGTTTTATATTTGGTTGCAAAATATTAGACTCTAATTCAATATAAGATGGAATTTAAGTGGTGAATTAGACTATTGTGTACATTTACTTGTACTTAGCTTTGTATGGTTTGTACTTACTATACTTGGACAAAATTATACTTACATATGATAGTTTATAACTTGTTAATAATCCTTGATTAATTATTCATATGTGTTGTATATTTATACTTTCACAATTCTTGAGTTTATAACTTATATACAGGGTTTCTAAGGGAATTTAGGACATCATAGTTATATTTGAGATGTTTTTATCCATCATATACTTATTATATTACTTTTAGATCTCAAACTTGATATATACATTGTGTTTACAATATATAGGAATATGTTGAAGTGGCAGTTTAGGTTGTGAGAAGTAATTCATCTTACCAAGTAAGGCACAAAAGCAAAAATTTCTAATGAATTTTCCACATTCATTCAATCATAGCACATATGATAGACATGCTATTTATGGGTTGTCCTAGCCTCTACCCCTTAAAGAAATCTCATCCCGAGATTATAACGATAACGTAGCATATCAAAGACAAATATAGTCCTCGCATTCTTAATTTCTTTCTCAGAATTCCATTCACATATCTAGAATCCAAATTTATTGTTGCTATTTTACTTCTAAATCAATCCCTTAGAACTATTATCAAACTGAATATACATAGAGCATCATTCATATTTTAGTGATCAAAATCATAATATTACTTCACATAATTTAATTCATCGTCAAATGGAATACACCAAACGTACCTTTTTAATCAGATAAATCTTTCTTAGCTTCCGAAATACAAAAAGGATTGTGATCATTACCAAGTACGTTGGATAACTCAAGTTTATATGTCACAACTCAATTCAAAGTCTGGAATTGATTATCGCACTTTTCAAAATCAATTTAGATAATTGACAGAGAAAATATTGTTCTCAAGTTGATACTTTTTAATACGATGTGGTTTCTCATTTATCGTAAGAAATCTTCATCAAAATTTGAATTATTTTTTGAATTGTCTTAAACCTCATAAATCAAATATCACTATGTTAATTCAACAGATGCATAATTTTCACTATCTTTTATGGCATTCTGAGGGACTATTTTGATGTAACCGTTATTGGAATTTCTTTCAACAGTAAGAGTACTTCCAAATTTCATAACACATATGGGGAGTATATAATTTAGTATCTGGATGATTCTCTTACTCAACCTATTTGTATTAAGGGTAATATTCTTCTTAATGTATTCAAAATGATAGATGTAGGTACTCTATGTTGACATATTATTTTCTTTGAAGTATAACCTTGTCAGAGTTTCCATATCAACGATGAAATACAGTTGACAGCGATCCAGATGGGGTCATGTCTTATCTTAAGAAATTCTGTATTGAAATTTATGACTTGTTCTTGCCTATTTCCATAGAGAAAATTAAGGTTGAAATTTTGTAATTCGGATTTTAGAACTTTGTTAAGATATAAGTTGAATATTTAGTCGAAAGATTATGAACATATTATTCTAAGTTTTTTAGATAAAATTAATTATAATATAAATAAGTTGGCCTATCAAATAGAAAATAACACTTACAAGAGATATAGTAAAAAACACATAGATTTTATTGATAACACTCACATATGTTTATAACACTTATTCATACAAAACAGTACTAAACAATACAAAATACAAAGAAAATTTAAAAATTCGCCTTGCTCCAACAGTTTATGGTTCGATGACCTATCTGGTAGCTGCTTTGACATTTGACTGTGCAGACTCCGTTATGATGTAGCGAAAATTTCGTACATAATGGAAGGGTTCCAGCATACGTATTGTATTCTACTGGTTAGGTAAGGTTAACTGTGTTGGGGTTAAGGTAGTATACATAGGGAAAATAGGGATCATAGGGAATATTTAGGTGACTTGGATTGAGTTCGACAAGGTTTCTTTCTTCACTGAATTTACGCTTGAGGTTATTTGATTCTTGCACAGGATTGTGCTTGATTACATGATCCATCAACTTTTGGGCAGTATTAATGGCTTCTTATAAATTTTGGGCTTTAGAAATAGTAGTCATTCTTTTAAATCCTTGGGTAAACCTTCTGATAAAAGCTTTCATCATTATTTGAAAATTAGTGATAGGACACAACTCTGCTAACTCTTGAAATTTTCTCAAATATGTTTTGAGATTATTTCCAATTGTCATTAGATAGCAAAATTCATTTTTCACCTTCTCAATTTCGGTTGAAGGATAATATTGCGTTATTAGGATGGATCTAAAATTTGACCACATCATCTTATGAGCTTCTTCTACTCCAACGAGTTGAGAATAGTAAATCCACCAAGATAACGCTTCATTAGTTAGGGTACTGGTAGCAAGGTTTACTTTGCGATCCTCGGCACAATTATTATGGGAGAAAACTAATTCATTTCTTTCAATCCAATGAGCAATACCAATAACATCTTCGATTCCTTGGAATTTATATAACTGACTAGTTATAGAGCTTTCTGATGAAATAGTATTCCTTACTATTTTGAATGCTGGTACTTGCAAAGCTGCAGCAACACCGTCGTTAATTATTCGCCAAAGTCCTTAAGAAGTAATAGTAGAAGATGTCGATGTCCTTAGATGTGTCATTCTGAAATTAGAAGACAAATCATTTTTGAAGTTTAGATACACTTGTCTATTAAGCATTTGTCATATGTGTATACATATAACGCTTTACGATCATATTTCTCCCAAAAATTTAAAGGCACATTCTAACATATTGGTTATTTATAAATCCAGGAGATGAATATATTTTCCAAATCCACAATAGATTTATAAAGCTATATATGTAACAGCTTGTCTCGTATTAGGAAAGCTTCTACATGCATATCCTTTATTTAGATTAATACTTTCTTCAACTAATAGACCTGAGAAGTCCTTTTTAGTCTAAGAGAATATATTTCTTTTGCTAAAAAAAGTTTAAAGACATATACTTCGTCGAGTATTCATTTTCTCTAGAATTATAACGTGAAAACAAAGGAAAGGAGATAACAAGAATTCGGAGAAAAAAACTTTTATCTATTAACAACTTGATTTGCTAAAAAACATGCAAGCTTCTTTGTTACATAAAAGTAAATATTGAAAACTAAAATATTTACAAAGCTTTTAGGGAAGCTGAAATATTTACAAGCCAGTCTATTTCTTTTTCTTGAGTTCCTTAATATCGTCCAGAAGTTCCTTGATATTTTCTCGATGTCTAACTTTAATATCTTCAACAAGTTTCTCCATTGTTAACATTCTTACTCGAGCTAAGGTAATTTCTTCATCATTTAACGTTTGCTTATGTCATAATTCAGAATTCTCATTGCGTAATTTCGATAAATCCTTCTCCAACTTTTCTAATTCTTCTTGCATCATCTTTCATCCATACTTGAGACCTTAAACTTCATATTCTAAATCTTCAATACGTTTGGGAGGAACATCCCCAAGGTAATTGAAAATACATTCCATTTGTACTACATAGGCATATTGGGGAACTGGGAAATATTGGAGGCTTGGGATGAAGGAGTTTGACATTGCGGGTGAGGTATATTTTTGTTATATGGTTGTGGATTATTTTGAGGAGATAAAGGTTTAGGAAAATTATTGGTAGAAAGGGCTAACACCAAGGGTTTAGGGAAATCTATAATGTAGATATTTTCTGATTCTGAATCCAATATGATGATGGGATGAAAATAAAAAGATATATTTCTGAAGACGTCGATAAAATAACATAAATTATTTATATTAGTACTTAGTATGATATTACTTACACATAAACATAATACCACATAACATTACTATTTAAAATTATCACTAATTTATAGATATCACTTTTCTTGCAGCAACACGTGTTTTGACGCTAAGAATTTACTTACAATTTATTTAAGAAAATCAGTCAGAATCAAGATTTTAAATTTCTTGTTCTCTATAACTATGGCTCTGATACCAATTTGTAACACCCCTATTTTTACCTTGACGCGGTGAAACACAATTTTTGGGGTATTACTTTATGGAATAAAAGTCACAATAATAGAAAACAACTTAAAAGAGTGTTTCAACAAACTTTAATTATCTATTATCAATTATCATTCAAAATCAGAGATTTTAGATAAATCAACTATACATACTATGTACATCACAGGTTCATGAGATCTAAAAAATAGGTTTGAATGATAAATATTTCAAGTCTATATCTCTCCACATCATCCTTATACAGCTCCATGCTATCAACCATTAATAATTGAGATATATGCTTAAAATCAACACAATGGTTGAGTGAATTCATAGATTTATAAATCATTTTAAATACAATATCCATTTTCCTGAGCTACGTTGTTTTTTGACCACAAAATATATTAATGTATTATTGCACAATGCTTATGATACCGAGGCTAGACATATCAGAAATCGTCAATTTGCTCTTATGCCAGAAGTTTGCCAAACTATCCTTGTTTTGTAAATAAAGTATGCATGTTTGAACACTAAGGTTTTAGCAAGTGCGACTTGCCCAGATAGAGGATGTCAGTCCTCAAATAGTACTATTTACGATATTAGTGCTCATTTTTTATGAAATGATTAGCGAAACACAATTAAAAAGGGACTTAAGGCACGAGTAAACATAGTGTCAATAAGCATACCTGGGAAACATACCAAAAATAATTGTATTCCAGTTTAGCCTATATCCCCCTCACATGTTTTTAAATCATTTACAATGTCGACTTAGTGAGGCTATGAACTCACCTTATGTCCAAGGATTCTCAATCTCGCCGAATTATATTTCAATCACAAATCAACAGCTTAGTCTCACCAACCTGGATTAACACATTTTGTATGTATCAAGTTTTGACCTTGAATTCAATATTTTTAAGTACGAATTATGTATTCTTTGTTTTATAAATTTTTTAATTATAACATCATTGTTCGGGCCATCATACTCAGAAGCCATTCTATAAGCGTTTGAGGAGCGAGGGCACTTTAAATCGTAAATCCAACCACTCAGTCAAGACGTAATAACGAGATGGAACATCTTTTTATAAAGTTCCCTACTAACATGATACATTATATATTTTTGAAATTTCTTCAAAAGTTTGTATATTATTTCGTTATTACATTTTACATCCTTTAGTTTCAAAATTGGCAAAGCTGGTCCTTTTAGTTTATATAACTTTCGAAAATAGGTTCGTTATATGATTTCCATCCATAGAGTTTCATAAATGACAAAATGATCCTTAAAGTTTACAATTTTGGAATATTTACATTTTCATCCCATAAAGTTATAAATTTGGTATATTTACACTTTTAACCCTTAAAATATATAGTTTTAATATTTACATTTTCAACCTTTAAATATTAACCTTAGGGTTTAAAACTTAGCAAAATCAATCCTTATAGTTTTAACTTTGACAAAATGAAACTTTTGGCCCAAAATGTTTAGTTTTAAAAATGACACTTTTAGTCCAGAGACTTTATTAAAAATACATAACAAGCTCAAGTTTGTACAAAAAGATCTAGGAACTTAAACAAAGTTTATAAAAACATTAATAATCATAATAACATTATTTTTCTATATTTATTGCTTTTGAAATGGATTTTTAGTCATTATTGTATGTAAATTACAAAACTAGGGTTTATTACATCTTTTGCTTATAACTTCCATTTTAAATGATCATATGAACCAAGGCTTATTAGATTAGATTTAACATCTTATTAACATCGTAACACCCCCAAATTACCACGCAGCAGAATACCACTTTGGGGAGCTAGTCATAGCACATCACACAATCATAGACAACAACCTCAAAAGAGACGTTAAAATAATATATAATATTGTCTAAAAATTTCCTATCCCAATATAAATAATCAGAGTAGCGTTTAGTCACAAAAACCGTTACCAACACATTACATTCATCAAAGACTTAAAAGTCATTTATTCATTTCAAAGGATGAAAAATAATATAAAACTTTAGACAAGTAAGCACCAACTTCCTCCTCGCATGCTCCGCTGCTATCCAACCTGATTACCTGAAATACATGCTTAAAATCATCAACACAATGGTTAAGCAAGTCTATAGGTTTTGCAAATCATCATTTGAACACAAGAACTTTAATCATCTCAACCTTGTCACACAGAAAAGTCATATATATATCGATAAATGCCTTAAGCTCATGCAACTGAACGTTAACCAACACGTCAAACCAAGTCACTTACGGTGCCCCTACAACAGGTAATATTGTCATATGCCAACGACCTCTTATAGATAATATCCCTTTCAGGTGATCACAAGGATACACACCCTAGGATAAGGTTATCAAACCAAATAGATCTATCATATGTATTAGTGTTTACCTCGCAAGGTAATTAACAGTTCATGAAATTTAGGAACTTCATAAGACAATGGTACTTAGGAATTTATCATCATATTCGGGTCCAGCATACTGAAAAACAACTTGTGTTCATTTTATAAAATAGCATGTATTCCCCCTCGCGGGTTAAAAATCATTTACAAGATAGTATAAAAGTGAGGCTATAGACTCACCTTAGATGATACACGAAGCTAGTAGTAGTAGTCATCGCCAAAGTGAAGATGCCCCAGTTATACACACGTCAAAAGCCACCACCTAACAAATAAGGTGCGCACTTAGCAACATACTCAAGTATTCTAAATATACTTAGTATAATAAAATCAACGACTCAAAATAGTTTGTACATAGACATGGCCAACCAATGCAAGTGAATCCCTTCTAAACCCCACAACATGTACTAGCTTTCCAAAACTAGCACCTTCGATATAGATCCATCTAAGGATGCCAAATCAACACGGGTCAAGTAGCCAACGCGGGTCTTCAACCTCAGAATATACACTCAAACCTAAAACATATATTTTAAAAGTTTTAGAAGCTAATAGATTATACTCTCGCCTCAAACTATGTCGCGAGGTTAAGTACCTCCCAAAAAGCACTCAGCCGGTACCTACCAAAAGTACACGCTGATTTCCCATACTTAAACAACTCCGTTTTCGACGAAACTTGGTGACAAACTCACTTATAAACTGTAAAAGACTCAGTTAAATTTCATTCAAGGATTTACATTTTAGAACCCCCTGCTCTACACATCTTTAGACTTTAAAAACCGGATAGTTTTGCACACTTGACTCGTAAAACCATTTTGACTTCGTTAAGCATTCCCAATTACAAAATCGCCACTTGACTTTGAAAATAGACTCGAAATGTTAAGTTTAGAACCTAATAGCAGCCCATGAATATTTATAAAACTCAACTTATAATCCTCGAGACTTGACCCAATATCCTCGTATTGTGTCGATACGCATCTCCCGGTACACGAATATTCAAACTAGTGTAACTTTTTCATCGTTATGAGTTAGAAGCTCTATCTTATATCAAAACGAGCTTCTCAACAACCACAACAACTATATTAAATCACACCAACACCCATTCTGACCTATTTTTAATATCATCAACACTTCAAATAACCTATACCCATCATCCCTAACAACACCTAACACCTTAGATTCACTTGCATGATCATTCTTAGCAAAACCCACATAAAAAATAATACATGCAACAACTAGAAATAAATGATAAAGATCAATAACAACACATGCATCTTAAAAATTGATCAAACACTCATTGATCATCAAGAAATAATTTTAAAAAAATAAAGTTCTTGCATGTTAGAAAAACTTATATCAAGATGATCACAATTAAATTATAAGGATAGGTCTAACCTTAATTTCTTCCAAATCAAGTTCAAGAAAGAATTGTGGATGGATTTGTGTTTTGTTGTCGTAGCTGTGGGTTATCAAAGAGAGAGGGGAGAGAGTTTGTAATTTTTCGTACTAAATTATGTGTAGTGTGTGTTAGGTTAGACATTTTATATAGTGGGTTAGCGTAGATTTTGCAGACAGTAGATAGTTTTGGGCTAATGTAAATATTAATTAAAAAGCGGGAAATGACTACCAGTATATTTTTAAAATTATTTACGAGATTCGGGTTTCGTCTCGGCTTCATAAAAATATAAATCTCGTTTGTTAAATCGATCGTTTTGATAATTAAACACACAAAAAACGAAATAGTAAAGTTCCGACTCGACTTAATACGTAATGAAATAAAAATTTCAGAAATCTCAAATATCGAAATAATCAATACTAAAATATAATACTTGGGCATCCGTTGGCATCGCGATCACTATTAGTACTCTTCAATCGTCACAACAGTTAATTGTATCCACACATTACCGGTTTCAACGTAAACCGTCAAACAATACAATACTTACCATCATTTAGAAATTCAAAATCAGTTACATAACTTACCATCATTTAGAAATTCAAAATCAGTTACATAGTTAGGGTAAAATAATAACGTTAAGTTCAGGGTATTATAAACATTATAACAAGTCTTATAAAAGTCTTGAAACAAGATCTAAGCTTATATAACATAGTGATTACCTAGGTAGCTCCAGAATGACTTTTAAGGCTCCTTATGAACTTCTTTTTGCTTCTAAAGTTTCAAGAACTTCAATGGCTACTTCTTATACCTGTTTCTTAGTCTCAAGGATTCCTTATGACTTTTAAAGAAGTTTAATATCATAATGTATGGGTACTAAGGTAAGAAATTTGGGGATGAAGAAAAATGTATGCATTTCGCCACTATTTATACCAAAATGAAGCCTAGGACTCCTAGGTCTAGCTTAGAAATGTGTTAGGGACTTATAGTGATGATACATGAAGTCTAGTGACGATTAATGGAAGCTATAGTTGAAGTTATCTAAGGTTTGTGGCTAATAACATGTCACGACATATATATATATATATATATAAATGGTGAATCCTTGCCTACAAGAAGGTAATCCAACAGCTTATAGGGCTTCTAGAAGACCAAAATATCTTACAAATATCTGATTTCAAACTTGGAATGGGGGGGGAAAGAGTTTAAACTTCGTTTTGGAGGGAAAAACCAAATCGGGTCCTAGATTAGGGCTTGTGACTTTATGGTTTGGAATTTCTTGTAATTAACGGTTTAGGAATGTGATTAGTGATGTATTAACATGTAATTAGGTTTTCCATAATTTAATTAGGAATTTTGGGTCCTTGGTTTGAAGTTTAACAAAGGTTTGAAGTGAAATTGGGAATAAAACCTAGTCGGGTTAGGGTTTCTAATGATCTAGGGTTTAACCTTTGTTAAAATCATTATTCTTACTTTAGCTACTGATATAAACTCAATTTATACATCCTACATTGTATCTAAGGTGTTCATGAAGTTCCTAAGCTTGGTTTACTAAGTTATTATAAGTAAAAATATCTATAGGGTAAAAATACCTATTTTGACCTAATTTATAAGTCATGCATTGAAATTTTGTACCTTATGCTTTAGGTACTTGTACCTTGTCTTAAGATAATTTTATAACAAAAATTTAACGCTATTGAAGTTTGTACAATTGTCCTAAAAGATTACACATTGATTCTAAGTGAAATGGTTAATATATGGGTTTTTAGGTTACTATGCCTAAATGACTTGTACCTTGGGTTATTTGTGTTTACATCATTATCTTGGCTTATTAAAGGGCTTATGCATTGTGTTTAAGGTTTTTAAATAGTCTATACACTTAGTTTAATAAGTTATATGGGTTAATCATATCCTAGGAGGTAATAGGTTTAATTAGAATCCTATGCTTTGAAAACTTGTACTATGTGCTTTAGTTATTTGTACATTGAGTTGAAGTGAAAATATAGTCTTAGTATGATACTTAGTTGAGTTTTATATTTGGTTTCAAAAGATTAGACTCCAATTCAATATGAGATGGAATTTAGTTGGCGATCTAGACTATTATGTACATTTACTTGTACTTAGATTTGTATGGTTTGTGCTTACTATCCTTAGACAAAATTATAATTCCAAATGATAGTTTATCCTTGATTAATTATTCTTATGTGTTGTATATTTATATTTCACAATTCTTGAGTTTACAACTTATTTCTAGGGTTTCTAAGGGAATTTAGGGCATCATAGTTATATTTGAGATGTTTTTATCCATAATATACTCATTAGATTAGTTTTAGATCTCAGACTTGATATATAATTGTGTTTACAACATATAGGAGTATGTTGAAGTGGCAGTTTAGGTTGTGAGAAGCAATTCATCTTACCAAGTAAGGCACAAAAGCGAAAATTTCTAATGAATTTTTCACATTCATTCAATCATAGCACATATCACAGATGTGAAATTTATGGGTTGTCATAACGAGTGGTTCTTTGAGTAATGGATGATCGGCTAACTATTGATTAAAATCGTGCTTCCTTATTTTCGGACTAAAATAAATATCAAAATAAAGACAAATTTGCCCAAAAGCAATTTGCCTCAATAAGAAAAGTTTAGATACAAATAAGAATGGTAGTAAGTAGTTAAACACAGATAACTTTTATGGATGAGTTTAAGCACTTTTACTTATGAATGGCAATGGTTTTATTTATAAGCTCGGTATGGATAAAGTTAAACTTTAGGGTGATAAATATCCATGATATCAAAAGCCCTAATCTAAGTCATTGATTACTTACACGTCTCCTCCATCAAACAATTTCAAAGTGTGAATAAATAATGAAATGTACAAATATATAGTTAGGAAAAGAGAATTTCAAAAATATTTGATAGAGTAGAATAATGTGAAAATCAGAAAAATGGCCAAGATGGATTAATTATGAGAAAAATATAAATTAGAGCTTTGAAATATATAATTGCACGAGGACATGGCAATGGAAAGCGGGGAGGAATTTGATAAGTGTGTAAACACTCATGTTTAATAATCCTAAATTACTTAAAACACAGCCAAGTATACCAAATTATGCATTAAAATATCAGAATTATACATGGTTTGTGTATTTGTGCTTGTGCATGAAATTCAGATACAAGTGAAGCAAACACGGGCTTTTACGGATTTGAAGAAATCTGAAGAAATGAATGAAGAAAGCACAATTCTAAAGTTGAGGGACTTACTTTGTACAAAAGTAGAAGTTGTTTGCATTAAATGATAATTATCCAAAGATCAAGGACCTAAAGTGTCAACTTTGGAAAGTCACATTTGTACCCAATCCCTTGAGTAAGGGTGAGCGAGCGGTGGATTTATGCTAAAACCAAAACCAAACCTCAAACTTCGGTTTTTGCATATCGCGAAACATTTAATTTTGGTTTTTTTGATTTCGGTCTTTTGTTTTTTTCATTGTAGCGATTCAGTTTTTCGTTTTTCTTTCTCTTTTCATTTTGCGCATTGGGTTTCATGTTTACAAAAAATCTCATCAATAGTCAATCACTTTCGACACAAATTAAACTCATCATAATTGCAAGTTGCAATCAACAATAATAGTTCTAATCAGTTACATACACTTCAATAAAAGCAACATTAGCTACCATCGAATTATATAAAACCAATAATTATAATGAAAATGCTTATATAGCCATCACAAATCTAACGAAGTTTAGGTGAGAAGAAATCATAATTAATTATTTTAATATCTTTTTACAAATGTGTATATTTAAACAAAAAGAAAACAACTAAACATATAAGAAATATCACATATATAACCATATAAAGATATTAAAATATATAAATTTTGTAAAGCTAAGTGGGGCAGGGTGATTCTTCGGTTCGCTTTTATACATGCAAAGAAAAACTGCCACAAACATTCGGTTTTCAAAAATGTTGAAACCATCCCTTCGGATTTTCAATTAGAGCGGGTTTTTTTTCGACATTTTGATTTTATGCTCACCCCTAGTCTTGAGTCACAGAAAACTTTCAATACTAATGTTACCATAATTATTATAATTATAATTATTATTTTTATTATATTTTATTATTATTATTATTATTATTATTATTATTTTTAAAACCATCACTTTATTAGAAACAAAAAGGGATTTATAACAAACTGGATGGGAGTCGAGATACTATCTGCGCTCCTACCCATTTAGCAATAGCCAAATCTATTCTATGGAAAATATGTACAGCAGTGCGCGCTCCAATGTCTTGAGCCTTAGAAAATCTCTGGATCCGCTTCAGCAACGCAACTTCATCTTCCTATAGCTCACCTAGAGAAGAGAAATAGAAAGGAAGAAACCCATAACCGAGAGCTGCACACTTAGCCATA